>CM040242.1:218468868-218757629 GCA_022545495.1 Chrysanthemum lavandulifolium
TCTATGCGAATGACTAATACCACGACAAAAACCAATATTGGCGGGTTTATGCTAAATAAAATTTGTCCCTACTCGGGTTATCTTGCCGTCTGTTAAATATTAGTAGTTGATTTTGTACATTGAAACATTCTAACCACTATTATAAAAATCTTCAATCCCTTCCAAATTTAGTATGATATTTAAAACATATACTTGGTTTTCAGTTGAATCGAAACTAACATAACACAATATCATTTATAAATCAATAAACATCCTAAACCAACAAATTAGCAATAAATTATAACATTTTAATATTAAGCCTTTCAATCTATCATATTCAAATCGAATACACGAGATATTAGGCTCAATCGGAAGAGAATCAAGCCCTTTATAATAGCCTCAAGAATATTTGATTGCTTAACATTTATTTTGATTGATTTTGCGTTTGATTGAAAACCTAAATCTGCTGATTGAATCTAGCTGCGTGTTTTGACCGAGTGTAAAGAGATAAATGTGTGAGATCTTGAAAGTCAAACACGCATTACTTGACCATTTTCTAATAAAGTAAATAAATAAATAAAATAAATTATTTCTTCAAGATAATAAAGCATTAAAACCTAAAACCATTAAAGCGATCATTGATCGATTACATCCATACCAACATATTGTTATAATTATAATAACAAAGTAGCGATCAATAAAAGCTTCCATACAACCATCAATATACATCAAAACACAAAAAAAAAAACTTCCAAAGCTTCCTATTCTTCATCTTGGACTCATCAACTTCATCCAGTCTTCGAGAACTCCTCCTTCTCCAGCGGACTCGGCGACATAGCACCAAAAGTGAGCCAGCAAATCAATCTTCCTTGATCCTTGTTTGTATCTCGCGAAGAAGGCAAACTCACGATTCTTTGTGCAGCGTTGAAACGAGTAAACAACCTACCGGTCTCATCGATTGTTTGTTCCTTTTGGCAACAACTTCCTCGGTAGCTACTCTCTTCTCCCATCCGCTCGATAAAACTTTTCTCCTGCTTATGTCGTGCAAGATCAGCGACACGAAAGCATCACTAAGCTTGCGGATTGATGGCGACTTTCATTTCATCGATGTTAGGTGTGGAAGACATTTTAAGATTAGGGTTAAATTATGGATAGTTGTATGTTGATATTATGGTTAGGTAAGTATAAATAATTACAATGTAGTAACTCATGATTTGCACAAATAATCACAAAAAAAACACTTTCAGAGGCATTGGAAAATTTATTTTGGGATTATTCTTGTAGCCTTTCATATTCTTCCATGCATAAATGTGATATCACGGTATTTAGGAAGATATCTAATATTGCAATTTAAACCCTTCATTTTTCGTTAGATCTAAACCAGCCCCTATATACACAATGCATTACCATTAACATCCTAATCTTTTAAAATAATAATAATAATAATAATAACTTATAGATTATCTTTATATTTATATTCTAACAATTCCGGTTTGTGTTAATTGAAACTTTAAATAAAAGTAAAATAATTTAAATACAACAAGTTTATCATTTGCCATGAAATAAATATATATTTCTTTGACATATCATCATCCCAAAAACAAACAAAACATTCAAATTATTAGAACCAACAAAAGTACCTAAATTCAAACAACTACTTAAACTCATTCATCTTAATAGCATTAGCTTCTTCCTCACGCAACTTTTTCGCTTCAACTAACAAATACTTTAACTCTGCAAGCAATAACCGATGCCTCTCTTGGGTTTTCTTAAAGCTTAGTGACTCCAAAGCAACCCGTTAGCACCATAAGCTTCCATGTTTGCCATCATGGTATGGTTCTTCGCTATTACCCGCCTCAAATGTTGGCAACAACCAAATAACATTTTGGATAATGCATCATCTTCACTTGCTGCTGCAAAACCCAGACGCGTACAATTATGCAATTTTGAAGAACCGGCAACATTCGATAAATTAACTATCAACTCGAAATTTGCCATTGAAAATAAAATATATAAAAACCAAATGGTTCTATAACTCATTATGAAACAAGCACCAAATAAATAGGCGAACATTATTTATGTAACATACTAATATTAAAGTATTACATATGAAAAGTCTATTTTAAATATACCATATTAACATAAACCTCTTCACATGTACTCTTATAAGGTTAATTAACTATCTAAAATAATAGGAACCTAAATTAATTAATGAGTTTTGTTCAATAATATGCCATGGTACAAAAGTTGTGTTAATTATTGATGATAAGATGCTTTTAAGTGGTTGATGGGCTCATATCGGATGTCAATAGTGCGTATAAGCGGCACCCGTAACAAAAGGGTTTGTAAAGAAGAAAAAATTATACCAATGAAATTAATTCAAAAATCTTTTGATTAACCTGTTAAGAATTAAAAGCATAAAAGCAAAGAAAACCTATATTAACAAACTAGCCATAGCCGATTGCTTTTAAGTTTTAAACAAGTTTGGGAAAACGTAATAAATAACTACACAGTTTAAATTTAAATTAATGACTAAACATGTCTAAAAGGTTTATTATCTCAACTTCTTATAACAAAAATAATCTTTGGTCATCTCCTGGTTCACTATTATTGATAGGGTGTATTTTATATGGAGACTACCAGAACATGTACTTCTGTCAACTCTATATTAATACAAATTTATGGTTAATCAAGAAGTTGGGTATTAAAATAATCTAATTTTGTTCAGGAGGAAAAAAAAATAAAAATTGCATATTGTAATCAAAAGTTTGAAAATTAGTTACATGTCAACTGCAATACATCGACCAAAATCAAAGTTAGTCATCTTTACAATGTAGCACATTGACCAAAATCAAAGTTAGTCATCATTCTTATGTAGTCATCTACGGTGGGCGAAGAAGACTATTGCTTTATCTACAACTTTGGCAAACAATAAATGTGGTGGTTATTAATTTGCGAACCATGCAAATTTATATGAAACCAGCGTAAACATTACCCGACAAGGTTACAACAACATTCGCAACAAGAATTTACCTCGGACCTATTGCGTAATCAAAATTACTACCGTAAAGACCATGACGATAACAACTAAGCAATTTACTCAAACATTAGGCAATCAAAACTTGGATACATTTCACGTGCATCGCTATTAAAATATTAAATAGACTACTTAAAATACAAAACTTATGATAACATCAATTACAATACCTACGTATAACTACTTGCATCAATATTACGTAAAAACACGTATACATTCAACTCTTTCTTCACGTCCGGTCTGAACGCGGGTTTTTATAGTTCGTTAGTAAAATAATTTGGAGTGTTACGAGGGTGATAATTAATTCGCCGTTGACGTAATGGCACCGGTCCACGAGTAAGAGCCTGAATTGGTCACAGATTTCCCACTTTTTATTCTCATTCTTAAATGAGACAATGACCTTTTACCAAATTTGTAGAAAGAGTCCTCGCGGTTTATTACATTACCTCTAATGGTCCTTGTAAGTTTTTTCAATCACTATATGATTCTCATAGCTTTAAAAAAAGAAAAAGAAAAAACAAAAATTAGTTTGTGTATGTACACCAAGTTAACAAAATGGTGGCGAGTTTAAGTTCAAGAAGAAAGGAGCCAAGAAGAGTTATCCAAATGTTACAAACTAACATTTTTACCCATAACTATATAGTTAATGTTTCATTTGTAATAATAAGTTCAATTAAGAGTGATATATCAAAATCGATCACACTTACTTATCTATTTTTAATAGATAATTATTTTGAAATCAACCGGATAAAAAAGATGGATGATAATATTGAAACTGAGGAAAAAGTATATGATTTGAGCTCAATTTATAATGAATGTTTGTGTATAAAGCTATTGGTTTATCATCAGTGTAGGTATTTCGTATTGAATGCGTTTACTGTAAATATAATGATAATAATCATTGAGGGTGTCGATTTTGGAATATCAATTAAGTATATAGACTTATAAAAAATGAAACACAAAAAATAAGAGATTTAAAGTTGGATCTAAATATTGTTTAATAAAAAAACTTAAAAATTGTAAACACGATACTTAATTTTATAATAAATTTACTTCTTTTATTTTAATCTTTTGAACTTAATTCTAAAAGTATTAAAAATGTAAAAATATAGATAAAAAATATTTTTTGGTACATTAAATCTTTATTTTCTTTATCTCTTTTGTTAAATGAAATATAAAGAACATATTTAAGACACATCAAGGTAGAAAGATTTACAATAATAGTGAGATGAAAACAGATAAATTAGTCAAAAGAATTTAAACCGTAAATGGATAAGGTATTTTGCTCATGTCACCTTAATAAATGAGTATATGACTTAGATGTACGCGGCTTAACCGAGATATTATTAGTTAATAAATTATATCATTTTATGACCACCTAAACTCACAAAATTTGTAAGTAAATCAAATGTTTTAGCACTAACTCATTTAGTGATAAGCCCCCAAGAAAGTGCTTGAAGACCTTGAGGGAATTATGAAAAGGTTTTTGTGGGGTGGTTCGGATGAAGGGAGGAAAATTCACTGGGTCGCGTGGGAGAGAGTGGCCTCCCGATCAAGGATGGTGGGCTTGGTATTAGTAGATTGTGGAGTCTAATGTAGCGTTACTATCCAAGTGGATTGGAGATTGAGCAGACCCGTAGTCTATGGAGAAAAGTGATAAAGTCTTTACATGATACGAAGCAAATGGACCCTATTCCATAGTGTAATAATGCCTATAGTGTATGGGGAACTATTGTGAAAACATGCTCGAAGATAAAGGTGGGGAGTCTTGGTCTAAATCAGATGTTTAAAGGAAAGATCGAGGATGGTAAAAGTATTAGATTCTGGCTAGATCCGTGGGTTTGCAATGAGCCCCTGAAGAATGTTTTCCCAAGTCTTTTCAAGTTTGTTAAAGAGAAAAGATGTTTAGTTGCTGATGGGATTGAGGAGGGTAGAAACCGGTTTGGTGGTATTAATGGTAGCTATAACGGGCAGCTGCTGGATGGGGACTCCAACGACGTGATTAGCTTGGAGAGGCTTGTGGAGGGTGTCTCGTTAAGCGACCATGGTGATAAGTGGCTGTGGAATAGAAAGGATCATAAGGAGTTTAGCGTCAAGACTGTGAAAGAATTCTTAAACAGTGACCGGGATTTCAGTGATAGACATGTTTTTAGGTGGTCAAGTGGGTTCCTAAAAGTGTAATATCTTCATGTGGAGTGGGTTTGGATCGGTTCAAAGCATCGGCTCTCTTAAAGAGGAACCGTAACATCTCCTCTAATCTATGCGGGTTATGTGACGAAGGGAGGAAACCGGTCGATCATCTTTTCTGCCTGCGCGCGGCTTCTCGTGTTTGGTTTCGTGATGGTAGATGGTGCAAAACCATTCCTTTGTTTATGTTCACGGTGAAGGACTTATTTGATCTTCACAACACCATTGGTCTCGACAAAAGCAAGAAGAAGGTGTTTGAGGGCATCGTGGTTGCAACTTGTTGGTGTCTGGAGAGCTCGGAATGATAGAAGGTTCTCAAATGGTGTCATTCGGGAGAAGATTTTCCAAGATGTGAAGTCGTTAGGTTTCTTATGGTATAGTAATAGATCAAGGATCTTCGATTAGTTGGAAAGAATGGTGTAATTTTGATTGGGTGTAATCTTGTTGTGTTCAACCGCCGCTTATTTGGCGGTTGTCTTTCGTATATAATAATAAATTTAAAAAAAAAAAAAAAAAAAGCTATAAGTAAATTCTATTGGATAAAAATGAGGTAAAAGATATATAAAGTCCAAGAAAGTATTTTAATGTGTGAGTAAAATGTCACAACCAATGAATGTTCTATTATGCATTTATGCCAAAGAGGTTGACTCTAAAAAGCAAGTCAAACCACATCACTTGTCCACTTCAATAAATACTATGAAACGTATCGAATCTTCTTATCAAATTTATCGTCATATTTCTTTTGGATCAAAATAATTGTCATTCCATATTTAGTAATAAAAGGTTATTTTGAGGAATACTAATGACCCACTTTATTCTTTGCAAATAATTTTGAGACGTAATAAATAATATTTCCATTTTAAAACTTCAAGATTGCAAATAATTTCGCTCAATATTCCATTTGACAGATTGTTTTTATAAGAAGAAGAAGAATAACAAACGTATGGTTTGGTTTATTCCTTGTTTGTTTTATTATAGTAAATGCTATAAGTTTCTTGATCATTAGTCTATCTTCTTATTATTTATTCTTCTTGGGTTGTCTTGGTTTATGATCATTTGAGTTTTTAAGGTTTGTGTCTTGCTCTTTTTTCTTGTTTTCTATGATTGTTTTTTAGTTCATTAGTTTATGTTTTTTGTTTCATATGTGTTTTTTGTTCATGAGTTTGTTATTTTTGCTAGAAAGTGGTGTTTAGGATTTGATATTAGTAAGACTTATGTGCTTATAGTGGTTTTGATATAGTAAATAAAAAAAGTTTAGAGGGTAAACTTTGTTATTTAACCATTTGTGAGTGAAACAAGTTATGAAGGTATTTATTGGAGTTAATATACTTTTTTGAAACAGAATAAGCAGTTTTTATTATTCTGTAACTTCATATGTTGGTTGATGATTAAAAAGGTATTTATTAGGAACAGTTTGTGATCTGGGGTGATTGAGAAGTATTATTTTGTAACTAAGACATGTAGGAAAACCAATTAATATGAATGATGTTGATGTTGATGTTGAGTAATACGATTCTCTCTCGATTTATGTAGCAAGTCAATTTCGGAGCTTTAAGATTCCTAGATAGTGATTTTGGAGTTTGAGTTTTTTGCTTATATTTTGTAGTTTCTTTATGTCCTAATTCCTAAATATGATTCTGTTGCAAAATGATGATATTCTCATGTAGTTTAATGTAAACATGCATTTTTACATAAGAATAATTTTTTTTAGTCGTGTTTTGGTGTTATGCGCGTTAGCGATAGGATCTCATGTTCATATCATGATTTATGCCAATACATACAGCTGTTCTTGTTGATGCACCACTTAGTTTAGCTGAAAATGGTAATCATCGTTTGAACACATTAATTAGGGTTGTGACTTGTTGGGGGTTGAATTCTACAATCTTAACCAACTAGACTACTAGAGTAAGTGATTGTGAAAGCTGCTTGTGTTTTTATGGAAATAATGTGCTTTTAGGTGTAAAACCAAATCTTGATTATTCAAGTAGACCTATTTATTCAGTACTTTGAATAAGCAATGTCGTCCCTAATTCTCATTTCTGGTTGTGTTAATGTTAAGGCAATTATGTTTTTGGGTCTGGATGAAATCTAAGTTGCAGGATCACTGAAGGTTTTCATTGATTCTAGTTTGACTCCATCTATACAAACAGTGAGACGTTGAGTTAATTTATAATGTATAAGTGTCAGTTTTATTTTGGATTATGAATATAGTTGGTTAAAATTTTATCATCAAAAGGATGCTATTCTTGTGGTGAAGTAACAGCCGATCTTACTCTATTGCAATTATCAATAAATTTAACATCGATTGTTACTTCTTAGATATATATCGCGCTAGCTATCAGACTGTAATATTAAAATGTTTTATTAATGCAGAGCTGGTTGTTTGCAGTTCTTTGAAAATTTTGATGGAGGACAAGAAATTAAACTTCAATCGACCACTTCTTTCTGTAAGACGGAACCCATCGAAATTAGCTAGTTCCCAAAAGGATGCTCGGCGAAGGAATGAAAGTTCAGCTCCCGCTTTACTCCCAAGTCCATCTTATAAATCTGAATTGCATTCGGGGCCATTAAGAGACGCTGGAACTGTTCCTTTGTGTGGGAACAAAGTCCAGGAAGACCAAAGGATGAACGGCAACCACAAAAATATCCTATAGTTCCAAAGCTTCCTCCAGGTAGGATTTCAAGACCCAAAAGCAAGATTTGGATACATCTAATGAGGCAAGTGGGTTCAGAAAAGATTCTTCTGAGAGCTCAAAAGATTCTCGTTCAAGAGATGATGATCATAATAGTCACGATGACGTATTTATGGATTCGCTTGATATACTCCCACAGGATGAATATGTGCCAAAAGTACCTCGACCTGTTCCTAGAAAAGAAATGATTAAAGAAAAGCCACGAGAGGTGAAAAAGGTAGTGAATAGGAAAATGAGAAGCCACAACTTACGTATGGTCCCAACTTTTACAGCTTAATGATAATGATGACGAAGATAGCGAGTCTGATTTTGACGAGCATGAGAACATGTCATTTAAGGTTTGTGGATTGCTTCCACATTTTTGTTTAAAGGGTTCTATAGGTCTTTTAAATCCAGTACCGGGATTGAGTGTCAGGACGAAAATGCCAGTATCTTCCGCCAATAGAAGGCGTGCTGCCGCTTCATCTGCTAATTCTCAGGTATATATCTTTTACAGTTCACATATAAATTTTAACCCATTTCTAATGAATGGGTTGATATGGGTTGTCTTATATTTTACCGGTCAAGGCGGTTGAACCGTTGAACAATGTGAAAGTTGCTAAAGGTGTATTTCTATTTCATGAAACCTCATTACATTTTGTTAAACAAAATAGTATATTATTGAAATTATAAGTTTTGTATCTGAATTTGACACGTTAGGTTTTCCATAATATATTACGGAGTAACTTTTTGGATTAAAAGTGTCTGCCATACCAAAAGTTACCTGTTTGACTATCCGTAACCCAACTTAACTATATTTCATTCTGAGTTTGAAGGTTTAGATGTTTATTTTTTCTTGAATCTTATTAGCCTGCTAGAGTTGCTGCATATGAGCACAAATCACCAGTCAAGCACCAAAAAGATGAAACTGTATGTAAGAACGAGTCAACGAAGCTACCAACCAGATAAATTCCAGAAAGCTAGAGGAACAGAACTTTACGATCGCTTACAAGGTCGTGGGACTTCAAATAATCTTATAGAATCATTGCCACCTCCTGTATCTGAAAGAAAAGAAGTAAATCCACAAAACAAAGGGCTAGTTAGCTTCAAGGAGTTACTAGCTTACGAAAATGAAAAAGAAGCAGAGCCCCAAAGTCCTATGTTTGAGAAGACTCTTTACGTTGATACTATACATAAAGTGGAAACTATCAAACCCGAATTGAAAGAAAATGATGCTGGTATTTTTGAAATTTCACATATTCCTGCTGAGTCATTCAAGTCAGACGTGCTTGCTAATAAATTGAAACCGGATAAAGAAATGATCAAAGACACGGGTGTCTGCAAAGATCCCAAGGTTGACAAAAAAGTCAAAGCTGCTAAAAACGGATTGGGTTGCCTGCTCCTCCACCATTACCAAAATCTCCATCAGATTCCTGGCTTTGGCGTACTTTGCCTTCTGTGTCATCGAAAACTACATCCTCACGGTCAAATCCTAAATATACTTCCAACACAACAGCAATGGTGGATAAAAACGTTCAGTCACGATTTCCACAGGTATATTGATTAACCTCTTTTATGTAATCTGTTTTGACTGTGGCAAAGTGGGCTGATTGGGCAACAGATGTCGGGATTCAGTAATCTGGTAATTTTTTTATTATAGGTCGGGTCGGTTGGACCTAAAACACATTTTATTTATTTATTTATTATTTTTATAATAACTAGCATATCTACTCTCAAACATGATTACAGACTATACATTTTTTTAATTATAATATATTTTTCTAATATTTGGTAGGTTTTATGTATCATATAGGGTAAAAATCCCGTCTGACCCATTTCTGTTTTACTCAACATTTTTTTTACCTGTTTGACTCGTTAAAGATAAAAACATAACCTGAATCTACACAGTTACATGTCAATGGGTCGAAATTGTCACCTCTTGTTAACAATGAACTAAAATGGACGCTTTTTGTACACTTTTTCAGGGACTCTTGCTTCCTATACCTGAAGCTTAGCCTTGTGGCTCTCACTCCTCAAGATACTTATTCTTATGTGGTCAAAGGTTAGCGTGTTTGCTAGTTATACAAATCAGTTGGTTTAGAGTATGGTTTCTTCGGTGCTTATACCACATTTTATCTTGTAATTAGTTTAGTGAATAATAAGGAAAAGTTTGTTGTAGGCTTGTATATGATAAGGAAAAGAAAGGAATAAAAGGTTTGTGAAAAGGAATTGGTATAAACTGGTCTGTAAAGATATGTGTCTTCATGATGTTTTCATAATTGGAAAGCAAGTACCACTAAGAAAAGATTGGAAAACTTTATGCGACAATGTCACCACATTTTCGTTGGAGGAATTGAGCTTTATACTATGCTTTGTTTCTTTTCTTTTGTTTTAGCAGATAAGGGTCATGTACAATAGTCCTATCTAAGTAGGGCAATACTTAAAGTTATAACTTTAAAGTAGATTATAGTGTTTGTAAATTCAATGAATAGGAAATAATATAAGCCTATCAATTTCGTTTGCCCCACCAGCTTTGGCTGTGCAAAAATCATATGGTCGACTAAACGGAAAACCAAACAGACCGATTATACGTACTCAGTTCAGTTCTTAAGCTTTTCAAAAGTGTATGCACTTTGAAAACCGGTTCTTCATTAGACTAACCAAACCGATCCTTTGTTTTTGTTCTTAGTTTTACAAGTTTAAATAAAGACGAGAAGATGTCTTTTAACCTTGGAGTTTATTTGTTACGTTAGCTAATACTTTGTAATAGGCTTCTAGGCTGTATCTTCTTTTATTACTCTATTATTTATGTTTTCTTTGTGCCATGCTTTTTGGTTAAGTGGTTGTATTCTGGTTCTAGAGGTATGTATCGGACGCTGACCTAGTGTTGTAGTCGAGAGTCTCGTGCTCTCGTGTGCCATCACTTTGAATCTTGTACCTTACAAAATAAAATTACCTGATACCGTTCCCTCTACCCAAGAAAAGTTAGTTGTTGCTGATTATCGATACGGAATTGGCTTAACAAGTTCTTTTTACTACTACCTGATGTATGTCTGAATATATATAAAACTTTTGATGAACAAAATAACATGTACTGTTTCTAAAATGACCAAAAGTTGAAATTAATAATTTGTGTAGATTATTTGATGATTGTTTCATATACCATATACGAGCATCGGGAATGGTATCTTTCCTGGACGGGAAAAACTCCCACGTCGATGACATCAATCTTAGAACCGCTGACCCCCCCTTCTTGCCATATGCTTTTGGGTTTTGTTCGAAGCTCTCCGCTGATTTCCATTGCCACTCAGGCACTCCTCATGCTCTAACAAAGAAACGGAAATTCCTAACCCGTGGAGGCTGATTTTTTGTTTCGAAAACAAATTACTGATAATGAAATATCCATCTGATTTACAAAGAGGGCACCAATTGATATATAACCATACACTGTTACATGCACAGCACACTACCATTAATACATATTCATTAAACTCAAAGAGATTAAGGAAGTACTTGATATCGCAGTTTAAACTTTAAACACTTAAAAGTTACTTCACTGGGTAAATGTGGATTATGTTGACACAACACATCCAACATTTACCTTAACACAAAATATCATGAGTTTTTGTTTTCATGTAAATAGATTGCAACATACTTAAATTAAACTCATACAACAAACTGTCTAAAGTTTGTGTAGAATCAAGTGAGCTCCAAACTGAGGTTGTAGAGTAAACATATCATGAGGAGCATGCGAGTAGGATGAAGAGAGCTCAAACGAGAAATTCTGCAGAATCATTGCAAGCGCCATTTTAGCTTCTAGCATACCAAAGTTTTGTCCGATACATATACGTGGGCCCCCTCCAAATGGGATGTATGAGGCTTGCCCCTTGGTCACATGTGATATACCTTTGGAGAATCTCTCTGGATTAAACTCTTTTGCATCATCGCCCCATATATCACGGTCTTGTTGTAAAAACAATGGGCTTACCTGGATGAGAGTATTGGCGGGTAAGGTTAAGTTCCCTACTTTAGTTTCTTTATGTATTAGTCGCCTTAGAACGGACACCGGAGGATATAGTCTAAGAACCTCATTAAAGATCATGCTAATCTGCAAATCAAAACAATAATCTTAGCTGATTTAACAGATCAATATTTGGTCTTAGTAAATTTCAGATATTAAAATGACTTACTGTCTTTAGCTGATTTAACCCATCAATATCTGGTTTACTTTTTCCGAAGACATGTAGAACTTCCTCTCTTGCACGCGTTTGCCAATCTATGTGTTGACTCAATAAAACCATAGTCCAAACAAGCATGTTTCCAGTGGTCTCTTGGCCTGCAAAGTAAAAAAGCTTGCATTCTTCGACTACTTCCTCTATGCTTAAACCATAACTTTTGTTCTCAAGTTCTTTACTGTATTTGTTATTCGAATCCAAAAGAATGCCCAAAAGATCATCATTACTAGTTTCCCCAGCTTCAAGTAAAGCAACCCGCTTATTGATAATGCTCCTTATCAATGCCCTTACTTCCCTATCAATCTCTTTCATCCTCTTGTGGCGTTTTGTTGGCACAAATCTGTTGAATCTCATATATTTAGGACGAATAAACCTTCTATACTAAGAAATAAAAAAGTCATGGTCACTTAAAATTTTGTAAAGAGGCAAAATTATATATTTAGGTGTTATTCTTTTGCATGTTATTTAATTAGTACAGTTTTTTCCCATAAACAATATTGTAAGAAAATAAACTCACCTATATCCTGGAAAGTAAACAGACTGAAAAGCCTTCATTAACAACTTTGCATTTTCCGTTTGAAGTTCAAATATCTTTCTTCCTTGCTCATAGCTACTACCAAACGCGGTTCGTGAGATTACGTCACTCGTAAATGTTTCAAGATAAGGCCACACATCTACTTCACATGAACTTTTATTGATTAGCATTTCTTCCCATTTATCAATCATCTCTCTACAACTCACATAAAATGCAGGTATCATATGCTGCAAAAAACAATGTACATATATCAAAACTGTTTTAAAGGCGTATATTCCTTTCATGATTATAAAAGAGAATGAGATATCATGAAACCTTGATCTTCTCTACATGAAATGCGGGATTGATGATTTTTCTATGTTTAACCCATTGATCACCCTCGGCGTCAAATATTCCTTTCACTACAAGCTTTGATAACGGATTTCCTCCCCTTGACTTTTGGAATTGATAGTAGTTGTTCAATATCTCGCGTGCCATAGCTGGCTCAGATATGCACACCAAAAGTTTGGGACCCATCCAGGTGAAGCAAATCTTACCTACATTGTTAGACCCAAAACCAATGTAAGAATTTAAGATAGTTTGTATTATACAAGGTTAAATATGTAGCGAACACATATTTAGTTCGAGTGTTTAATTAAGGTGAGTTGTTTTGTATACTACAAAATGCTCTCAATATGTGAGTATTTTGTAGTATGCAAAAGAATCTGTCTCATAAAAAAGCAATATGAAAACTTACAAATCTATCCGCAAACATGACTAAAGTGTAAATATAAAGTGAAAATCACTATCAGTCATGTCCTTGTTCCAAATGACAAAAAATATACTTTTCCGTCACAAAAGCTTGTCATCCGACAAAAATACACATTTAAAAAAAACATAATCATTGTTAATTTCTCTCTTTTACTTTTTTACTTTTTGAAGAACGATAATTTATTTATTACCTAATTAATTAATGCGTTATTAAAAATTACAGTATATAATAATGATGTCAAGTAAGGGTAATATGATAAACTAGATCAAATTTCCATATCTACTTTTAGTATGGTGGACAATCAATATGGGACAACCAGAAAATGAAAGCCGGACAAATTAATACTCCTTCGTCTGAAATTAAATATCAAACTTTCTATTTTGGGATGTCCAGAATAAATTTTCAATGTGTTTCACCCAATTAAAAATGATTTTATTAGTGAAGAGTAGACTTAGTAAGAAATCTTAAAACTCAATGCAATATGAAAGTGTACATTTATTTTAAGATGGATGAATAATAACTAAAAAAATTGTATCTTTTGCATATATAAACATTTTACATATCTTTACTATTATTGAATAGTAAACATCTGTCTTTTTTTGAAAATGTTTATATTAGCATTTGATTGATGCAAAACTTACTCGAAAGTATTGCTTATCTCATTGGTCATACATCTAATAGAATGGTTCGTAACGGCTCTTTGCTTCTTTTTAGGGTTATTAACCTTTTTTAGTAGTGGTAACCAAATTAGAAGTAATTTAATAGAATATTAGAGCATTCATTATACTGATTCATAAAATGCTTTAGAAAAAGATGAAATTATCTAAGATTTGTTAAACTCTAGTGGCCATCCACATCATGCTTGAATGTAATTAAAAGGTGCAAGATATTGAAGAGACGTATTACATTAATTAATTTCTTTGTCACTTTTCTAATTTGCAATTAATATGAAAAATTAACCTAAATGTATATTAATAACTAAAAGCTTTATTTATAGTGAAAATAGCTTTATACTATCAAAAGTTTTATGAATTTGCAATATTCAATTTATTTAGTTCATCTCCAACAATTCCCTTCAAATCATATATTTCTTTATATTTGAAGTGAGACCACAAAAACATCTCTAACCATGCTCCATATTTATAGATTTTTTAAAACATTGTTGAGACTGAATCCTCTATATGCATGAAATAACATATATACAATATATATGTTATTGGTTGAAGGCAAAGTTTAACTTAAGTATTTGAAGTTAAAATATCGAGTACTTGGTTAAAAAAGAATGATTTATGAAACAAGGGTGTTATTGAAAGTATGGCTTATAGCGATCACAATAAACTCAGTAAAAGTAAATTTACACTTTTGAAAATAAGTAAATAATAACTAAAAAAATAATTTATGTTAATATATTAGTAAAATAAAATTTAATACTTAAGGAAACATCTAAATAATAACTAAAAAACTAAAAGAAGATAAATATCGAGTACTTGGTTAAAAAAGAATGATTTATGAAACAAGGGTGTTATTGAAAGTATGGCTCATAGCGATCACAATAAACTCAGTAAAAGTAAATTTACACTTTTGAAAATAAGTAAATAATAACTAAAAAAATAATTTATGTTAATATATTAGTAAAATAAAATTTAATACTTAAGGAAACATCTAAATAATAACTAAAAAACTAAAAGAATATAAAAAATAAATTCTAATATTAATAAAGTATTTACTTATAATGAATCTAATTATGTTTTATTACATTTGATATACATAAATTAATAATGTAAATTTAATATGATAAAATATCAAATCATAATATAATATAACACTGAATAGTATAGAAAATAATATAACACTAAATACTATAGAAAACTGTATGATCAACAATATCACATAATATAGTAAGTAACATAATATCTTTATTTTCTACTAAAAAACATATAATCACTATTATTTTTATCATATAAAAATATAAGAATTGTATTAAATATGTTAATGGTTATATGATTTAAAATTAAAGATGAAATAATTTAGTCAGTGTACATAATATTATTTTATATTGTGTATTCACTACAAAAAAACTAGTTGAATTCTTCATATTTTAAATGCCAATTGACCACAGTTAAAAATGTGTAAAATTATTGATTCTACACTTTCTCATGTGCGGTAATAATGGGTGTGACAAATTTTTCTACATATATAAGTGTGGAGATATTATCCAAATTTCTATAGTTAAAAGTGTGAATTTTTTTGAATGTTCACACCTAAAAGTGTGGCAAAATTGTAAAAAATGTTTATAATAAAAAGTATGGAAACATTTGCTACACATATACGTGTAGCTTTATTGTAATTGTACACACTTATATATGTGGATTAATTTTTAAAATATTTGTGACACATATTAGTGTAGCAAAATTATTATTTATATAAAAAAAAATGTCCACACTTGAGCATACCGTAGCAAAATAAGTGTGAAGAATAGAGATATTTTTTGTAGTGATTTTATTACATCTGATGTACATAACTTAGTAATGTAAATTTAATATGATAAGTATCAAATTATATATAATAAAACACAAAATAATATAACAGAAAACTGTAAAATTAACAATATCACATAACATAGTAAGTAACATACAATGTTTTTATTTTCTGCTAAAAAACATATAACCGTTATTATTTTTATCATATAAAGATATAACAATTGTATAAAATATGTTAATGGTTATATGATTTTTATAAAAGGAGAGATTATTTATGATATAAAATTTTTCATGCAAAATAAATCTCAGGCACTAATTTTTTTATTTATAAAAAAAGAGGGGCTTAATTAATATTTTAACAAAAATTGCAATTACATTCTCTTTTTATAATTAAATATCTTATAAAAAAACGTGAAAAAAGTGACAAAAAAAGTTTGTCGAAAGCATAGTCACATGGAACGGGGATCGCTCCGGTACCGGATCGCGGATCGGGATTGTGGTTCGCTAGGCATCTAAAATTCGGTTCGATGGGGGTAGGTTCATTTGGGATCGCTTCGGTACGATGTACCAAGTAATGTAGTACGATATACCCATGTAGCCAATAATTAATAACAAAGAAGCATACTAAAATAGTTTTATCAGAAACATAACTTAAAAAAGCATAATTAATATCCAAAACACAATAAAAGTATGAAAAAAACTAGATTTTAAACTTGGTTGAGCCTGTCTCTTTCCTTTCCGTTTATCAGCAACATCTTAATACAAATTTTCACATTGAAATCTTGACAACTCATAAGGAAATCAATATTAATGTAAATGAATCGCGAATCGAATATAATTGGAACGCGAATTGCTCTGTCCCGATTCATAAATCAATTAAATTCTGGAACGCTATTTTCATCAATCCAATTCGCGATCCCGGTCGATCCGGATCGATTTCGTACCATGTTTTGGATCGAACGAACTGGATCGCAATTCGTGGCTACTGTAGCGAATTATGTGACTATGGTCGAAAGTATGTCAAAGTGCTTATCTATTGAAAGATATTTAAATGATCGTCGCGATCGTATAAATATTTTCGCTTAACAATTAACGGTTTAATAGATATTATTTTTAAATAACATAGGTGAAAATGGGTTTGTTATTTAATATAAAAAATAAATAGCTAGTATTTATCCTTTGGCATGCAAAGAACTCTTGATATGTAAATGATATCTCCTCTTTAATAAAGATGATATGAGTTTAGTTCAACAAAGCTTTAAAAAAAGGTCAAAGATCAAATAAAACAATCATAGTCACTCATTTTTTATACTACATTGTAAAGTATTTGGGACTTTCCCAAAATAGAAGTCTTAAATATTAAGTCGACACACTTACTTATTATGAAAAAAATTTAAAAAAAATGGCCGATCAACATCCAATTAATTACATTATTAAAACACCTCCCAAAATAAAAAATACAAGTTATTAAGATTATAATACAAACCGATATAACACAAAATATACTCTCATTTTTAATGTAAAGATATTATTAAATCAAAAGAGTTTCAAAATGCATACTAAATTACAATGTTCAAACAATCTTATTAAATCGTAAGAGTTCCTCGAAAACCAACATATACACCTTTGAGAATTTTTTTGATAAAACTTCCCGTAAAAACTAAAAACTATGTTTTATAAAACCGAACTACTTTTCAAAGCAAAGGATGCAAAATGCTAAGTGTTAATTATATTTTTATATAATAATAACTATATTTTTCAAAGTTACTCCACATGATTTTTTTTAAGTACTCTTTAACTTGTATTTTCTACCTATGTGGGCGCTTGCTATTTCTATCTGAAAACTGAAAGGGAGATAAATATAAGAAAAATCAAATAAGTGTAAAAAAAACTTATAAGGTGTATTTCTAGAGAATTAAATTTTCTTAACATGATGTAAGTGATTTTTAAAATTCGCTATGGCTTTTTTTAAATAACTTGCGACTACGAGCCATTGTTAGTTTAATCTCATACCTTCATAATATACCAACTAACGCCTCTGTATTACCATAACCCCAACGTGGATAATATACAATTTTTATATGAGTAAACTTGTTATTCTTTAAAATTATTCAAAACTAAAATTGACGTCATTCGTAAAGCTATTGTATCTTAAAATATAGAACTGAAAAATATTTCTCACTGAAAATTTTAATTGCATGGTACCGCCGCTGCAACGTACGGGTATACTGGTAGTCAATCAAAAAAGAAAAAACACTTACATCCTCTCTTTTTCTAAAATAGTAAATATCTCACAAATTGTTGATCGTTAAGTAAAACTAATTACACTATGATATTAGACATAAAAACATCTTTCATTAGAGTGACACTATTATATATTTTTGAGGAATTTGTTTGTAAGTATTTTTGTGAGTGCTGAAACTTACGCCCATAGAAATAACACGTGATTTGTAAATCACATATAATTTGTTATGTTATAAAACACATGTGATTTGTGTATTCATGTGTGATACTTTAAAAGCAAATGTGATTTTGTATTGTGTAATATTCAATATGCATTAAAAAGCGAAAAAATAATTTTTTCGAAAGTATATAAAAGTGTTCATCTATTGAAAGATAAAACATATCCTATCACGACGGTGTATTTTTTCGCTTAACGACTTACTATTTGAAAAAAAAGTAAAGTAAAGTAACTCCCAACGCCTGCCTTCCACGGGTTATGGGTACCCAACCTCCGGCCTTTTGTAGGGAGTGAGGATCGCTTCGTTGAGAGGAAGGGTTTGATCCAACCTTACTTTTTCGTTTGAAGAGGAGGTTAAGATATCACAACCTCCATTTTTATCTAAAATCACACCTTTTTTAAAACAACATATCTTACAAAGGTAGAGGCTGACGAGAATTAAATTATCTTCTATAGAAGGTTGATAAGGACCTCCGAAAAAATCATATATGATTCTTTTGTCATGTATGGAGTGAGGATCAAAAATCCCAGAAAATCGACCTCTCATATATGATTTTGTTGACCGAGAGTAGTGCAGGGATAATTTTTTCATTTTTATCGCGTAACGATTAACGATCCAACATTAGACATGGTAAATTTTGGATTTTCGACTTACTATTTGAAAGATGTTTGTTTAAAAAAAGTTGAAAAAGCGATTTTTTTTTTTTTTTTTAAATGAATGGTTAAAATGGCTTCATTTAATCTTTAATTTTTTTTAAATATCTTTATTGAACTCACCCAAGATGATATAATTTAGTCCATGTACATAATATTATTTTATATTGTATATTTTACTTTAATTTAATGTAGTAAAGTAATTATAAATGTATAATATCTCATGTAAATGTTATAATATAGTAATAGCAAGAAAGGTAATAACTTTAACATTAATTAATGATTCATTGTCAAAATTTGAATTTTAATGAAATTTAAAACTTTTCATTTGTTTTTAAGAAATTCATTAATTATATTATCATATAAGGAATGCAATAAATTCCATTTATTGGTAACTAAACAATCCATTGAATCAACAAATCTTAATTCAATTATATGTCATTTGCTAAAAGACTATGAAATGGAGAGGAATTTTCAAACGCTTACTCTTATTTTGACGCTATTATGACAAATCCTCACCATCCATTTAGTTTGATCTAATGGTGGGATTAACCTAAGATTTAATATGTCTAAACCCAAGTTCATGTTTTTTCGTCTTTTGCTTTTTTCTTTCTTTCTTTCTTCTTTTTTTTTTTTTTTTTTTTTGTTTTCTTTAATTATTCACGTTTTTGTAACAACCAGCTTTTTTTATTTTTTTTTTTTTTTTATTTTATTTTTTTGATAAACGCTTTTTTAATATTCACGTTTAATTTTTCAAAATTCGCATTTTTAATATTCACGTTTCTTTTGTTTGTTTGTTTTTTTAATTCACGTTATTTATGTTTTTTAATTCGCTTTTTTCCTTTCTATTTCATACGCCGTCGTCGCGTTTCAACACGCTTTCATCTATTTTCGCTCGCTTTCATACGCCGCCCGATTTCATACGCTTTTGTCCGTTTGTACATTTTGTCCGCTTTCATACGCCGCCGCTTTCTTCCATTATTCATACGTTTTCGTCCGCTTTCACACGTGTTTTTACGTTTTCATACATATTCGTCCGTTTCACACGCCGTCCGTTATTAAATGTTTTCTACCGCTTTAAAACGCTTTCATCGTTCGAATATCACAGTGATATTCGATCAAGATAAGTGATATTCGAATAGCGCGGTGATATTCAATATCACAAATGATACTTTGAATATCGCAAATGATGTTATGTGATATTATGAATATCACAGTGATATTCGTGATATTCGAATATCACTCATGATATTCGAATACCACAAGTGATTTTCAACTAGTGTTTGTAACATGAAAATCATCGTGATATTCAAAATATCACCGCATGTTATGCCTAGGTTGATATAATAAGATCTTAGCATGTCCTTTGTGTTTTTTTTTGTTCCATACCACACGCATGAGTAGGATAGAAGACCAAGGATTTCATTTGTGTTTGTGGCTTTTTGGTTTGATTAGTTGTGATGAATAAGAAAGAAAGAAAAGACTTGCCTCCTACTTTGCTACACATACACGTAAGAAATAAATTCAAAATATTACACAGTGATATCGAGAAAATCACAGTGATATTGATAATATCGCAAAGTGATATTCATACTATCGCAGTGATATTCGAATATCATGAACTCATATTCGTAATATCACAAATGATATTCGAATATCACGAGTGATATTCACAAAATCACAAGTGATATTAACAAAATATCACTTGTGTTTTCGAAATATCACAAAGTGATATTCGATAATCACAGTGATATTCGAGATAATCACAGTGATATTCTCAATATCACATAAATCACTGTGATAGTCGAAACGTATGAAACGAACGAAAACTTAAGAAAATGGACCAAACGTAAGAATACGGACGAATTCAGATGAAAATAAGCGAAACGTATTAAAATGGACGAAAATGAAAGAAAATGATGAAAGCGGAGAAACGGATAAGAACGTATGAAAACGGATGAAACGTATGAAATCGAAGAAAAACACGAATAAAAAACGCGAAAAAAAAAAAACGCGAGATTAAAAGAAAAAAAAAAAAAAAAAAAAAAATTAAGAAAAACGTGAATAAGAAAAAAAACTAAAAAGAAAGTGAATAAAAAGAAAGACAAAATGAGAAGAAAAATACTGACTTGTGCTTATCTACTAATCTTGGGTTAATCCCACCATTGATCAAACTAAATGGATGGTGGGGATTTGTCCTGTAGTTATTTAATTTATGGATAAAGAAAATAAAGTCATTGAAATGGAATAGTATTCTTCCATCAAATTCTAAGATAATCCGATAACCAATCACGGTCTTAGTTCTTGAAGGAAATTAAATTCATTTGTAAGATAAAAAATAAGGAAAAACTATGCACTTAACTGTATATGCATATTATTGTCTACACAAAGTTATACGATCTCTTACCAATCACTTGTTTTGCATGTTTTATCCATAATTAAAGGCATAAAAATATAACATAATTAATTCAACTCAGTTCATGCGAACTAATTTAATTGAATCATAGAAGGACAAAGAATACGTACCATAAGTAGTGAGACATTTATAGAAAAATGGCGAGACTCGAGGAGCGATATCGTTACTCAGACTCATGGGTTTTGATTTAGCTTCCTTAGTCATCTTCACCATCTCTTTTAAATCTCTGAACATGAATGTGTAAGAACTACCTTTGATTCCTTGGCTTCTTAAAAACTTTTCTTTCTTCTTTGGCTCAAACCACAAATAATTGCAAACTCTCCATACATAGAACACAAATATTGCTGCTACTCCAAGAAGACAATACATAGTCTTTGTCTCCATCTTATGGGGATAGTTGAAAAGGTTTTGGAATATTGTGTGATGTTTAGTATGCACTACTAATGAGGATATTTATAATAGATAACGTTAATTTAAGCACCATGTAATTTGAGTAAATGGTGCTTATTCACCTTGTGTTTTTTTATTTCTTCATGGTAGGTCCTCACACCATATAACAAAGGTAAAAGTGAACAAAACAAAACAAAACAAAAATATGTTTGGGTAAGTGTATCTAACCACAAGCTAATATTGGCTTGATAGAAAATTTCAATTTGTTCTTACTTTGCTAATTAAATTTTGAATATTTTGTCACATATGATTTTCAAAATCTCAACACTTTTATTCAAATGAAGCTTCACGTTTTAATTATGACAATACCCAAAACTTCTTGTCCACTTAGAAATAAACAGATAAAACCCCACATCAAGGGATCTACATTATTCTCTTGTGTTGTTTGTACAAAAAATGATGGAAAGTTTGAAATATTAAATTCTTCCACTTTACCAACTAGAAAGAATAAATCCTTAAATAAAAAATGATGGAAAGTTTGCAATTGTGTTTTTTGTTGTTTTGTGAATTTGAGGAAATGAAATCATTTGACCAACGAGTGGAAGTAGATAATACTAATAATTTTGCTGCGTGGGTCCTTCTGTTAGGCACTGAAAAATAATATTGTCCAAAAACTGTGACATGCAACTGTAAATGCCAATTCTTGAGTTCCCAAGAAATGATTCACTGACAGTGATTTTATCGGAGAATCTGATAAGAAAGTTAGGGTTTGATAATTTCTATACTTCGTGATTTGTAGGCCTAAGTAGTGGATCTAAAAAGAGACCTACAAATATAATTGGTGGATTTTAAAAATGATTGGTGAATATGAGGAGAGAGAAATTATGAATTTTAAGAATTGAATAGGTAAATGAGTTAGGTCTATTTGTAGGTCTAGTTAGTAGGCCTACTTATCATAACTCTTTTTCAAAAGATTCTCATAGTTTTGTTCAGTTTTAGGATGAGACATGGCGTAATAAGGACTCGACGACTGAGTCTTCATCCACCCAAAAATCGTCGACCGTATTACTCTCCCATCCAAGATGCGTCGTCAACGAACAAAAATGAAGACTCGGTTTACGCCAAGATCGAGTCATGAGAGTGTTTGTGCACAAAATACAAAAGTCAACGGTAAAAAAAGCAACCGTTTAACATTTTTTTTCGTAAAAGTTTTTGTCGAAAAATTTATCCTTATGAATACTTCAATGCTTCTTTATCACTTTCAAACAAATTATTTCTTTATACTCTCTAATTATCTCAACTCAAAAAATGTCTTAAAAAACTCCCAAAACCAAAATACCAAAAAGCCAACGCCAACAAAACGTTCCAACACCCAATTTCAGTTTTTGTTTGGGTCACTCATCAACTATTAATTTTCAACCCGTAAGTTTTTCATATCGACGACGATGTGGTCCATCTACCAATAGTCAAGGACCGATACCCAAGGATTAGCATACCGAAAGATCCATATCCCGGATCGTTGACCGACAATGCATTTGAATTTAGCCGACACACTTCGCCTCATTCTCACGGGTGTCGAAATGAGGTCAGGACGATGTCGTGACAGTGTCACCGACAACACCAACGGCCCTGGAGAAAGCGACATGGCAAATGACAGATAGTGACACTAAGGAGTATAAATACGCACACAGTAATTGGTAAAAAGGTATCATTTTCACATACACACATTTATACTATACCCTTCGACTGAACCCCTACTTACTCTCACGCCGGAGTCTGGTCCTGGGATAACACCCGGGGCGAGACTAACACGTTGTTTCATACTCGCAGGTATCCAGAAGACTTAGTTTCACAAGGCTGAAGGATATCTGAAGAACCTCACAAAAAAATACTTCAACATTGGCGCCATCCGTGGGACCCGCATTCAATCTACCTAGGCTATAGGATGACAAGTTCAACGCCTCCGGCAACCTCCGGAGGAGGGGGAACCGACTCCCCCCAGTGAAGAGAGAGCAGTTAGAAGGATACGTGTATGCGCTCAAGTCCATGATAAAATAACACAACAGCCGAAGGGACACCGTTGATCCAATACAATTGGACTTCGCTGATGAAACAACCCCGGATAAAGGGAACCCGACGGGAAAGAAGAAGGAGATCGTTACGGGAAGCAAGATAAAGGATGACGACCTGGGGAAGCCTTTCAAGGAAATCTCGAAGTCTCCCTTTACTCGACGGTTAATTGAATTCTAATCACCGGAACACAAAATGCCCACCCACATCAAGTTATACGACGGGTCGACTGACCCCCAGGACCACTTTAACAGATTTACCGGAGCCGCAGGTCAGGGAGAATGGTTGATGCCGGTATGGTGCTGCATGTTCCAACAGACGTTGGATGGGAAAGCAAGAGGTTGGTTCGATAGTCTTCCCCCGGGGAGCATAGACGAATGGGCCGATCTCCGAGAGCAGTTTGAGACTCGTTTCTCCCTGCACAAGGCGTGCCTCAAGGACCCAACGGAGATAACCAAGATTGTAAGGAAGGCTAACGAGACGCTACTAGAATTCAAAGAAAGGTGGACCATCGAGACTGGATTCATACAGGGCGTGTCGGAGATTATGAGAATTTCCTCATTCATGAGTGGAAGCAAGTGTCCTGAGTTAGCCAAGCGGTTTGCTAACAAGGTACCAAAAACGGTAGACGAGATGATGATTCGTGTGGACGACTTTGTTAGATCCGAAGAAGCTTTCGCCAGTACAGAGCTCCCACGCGGAGAACACTATGACACAACCAGGAGGGCCTCAATCGGTCCCTTTCGGAAGGATGAAAGGGCCTCTAGGGGACATTATGGAGGAGACAAGAGAAGTGATGGACGACATGGGTATTCAAGAAAAGACCGTGAAAGTTCCTATCGTCACAGGGAGAAACCGGTATCTTACTTATCCTCTCGGGGTGATCACCAAATTCGAAACGTTCCCCGATTGACGTTAGATTCACTCATCAAACCTCCGAAGGAAATCTTGGCTACCGAACATCAGCTACGCTTACCGCCCCCGAAACCTATGCGTGACCCGCCAAGGAAGGAGAACCAGGACAAGTACTGTGATTACCACGGGGAAAAAGGGCACCACACGAACGACTACTACCAACTTAGGAAACAGCTGGAATTGGCCCTGGAGTCGGGAAAGTTGAACCACTTGGTGAGGGATCTCAGACAAAAGGGCAGGCGAGATCCTCCTAAGAAGGAGACGGGAACCAAAGACAAGGTCATTAACATGATCCGAGCATGGCCGGAAAGGAGAAAGAGGAAATCAACGAAACAAAAGGAGGGGTGGATGAACGTGCCCATAACCTTCCCCTCTCTTCCTGAAGGAGACGTGTCGGATGATCCTCTCATAATAGAAGCAACGATGGAGGGATACTTGGTGAGAAGGGTATTTGTTGACGAGGGAGCTTCAGTCGAGGTAATGTTTGAACACTGTTTCGACAATCTGAGCCCGGAGATAAGATCTCGACTGAAACAAACACAAACGGACTTACTTGGATTCGCCTTACAATGTGATCTTAGGAAGAACGGGACTAAAAATGTTGAGGGCCATCCCTTCAACGGTGCACTCCATGATGAAGTTTCCCACCCCTCGGGGAATTGCCACGCTAGTAACCCGCTTAGTTGTCATCTCAGAATGTAGAAGGATAAAAAAGATGCAGATGGCTCCACTAGAGTTCGATAGCCAAGAAAGGGGAAAGGTGGATGAGGTAAGTTTGACGAAGGAAGTGGTGGTCATCTGACTTTCCGGAACAACCAATCACGATAGGGGCACCTTGTCCCTTGAATGCAGGAAGCGTCTCAAAGAGCTCCTCAAGAAGAACCTGGACGTCTTTGCGTGGGAACCGACGGACATGAAGGGAGTCCCTCGAAGAATAATCGAGCATACCTTAAATGCCAACCCCTCGATAGATACAGTCTCTTCCTTTCTTTGAGACCCTCAAGAACGTCACCAAAGAGAACAAGGATGAGTACCGTTGGACGGAGGAAGCAGAAAAGGCCTTCCAGGAGATGAAGAAACTCATAACGGACTTACCTTCGTTGACAACACCAGTTGCGAAGGAAACACTCTATGTATATCTCGCGGCCTCGGGAGAAGCTGTTAGTGCCGTGTTGTTGACAGAAAGAATGGGAAAGCAGCTACCGGTGCCCTATGTGAGCCGAACACTCAACGAGGCAGAAAGGAACTATGCTTCGATTGAAAAGCTAGCGTTGTCGCTGCTACACATGTCAAGAAGGTTGCGGAGATACTTCAAAGAACATTCCATAAAGGTCATTACGGATCAGCCCATAAAGCAGATCCTCAACAAGCCCGAGGCCTTCGTAAATCGCCAAGTACTCATGGAATTGGGTGCCTACAACATCACCTATGAACCACGAAATGTAATCAAAGGGGTTTGGCAGATTTCCTTTGAAACCCTATCGGGATGAGTGACAAGTATTTTGAACAATGGCAAAGAAAAAGAAGGAAGAAAAAAGGTGGCTCCTCTATACGGACGGGCTTCCAACAACAAGGGTTCTGGAGCTGGTCTTGTACTAATTAGTCCGAAGGGAATGGAGTTCACTTACGTTGTTCGCCTTGATTTCGAAAGTACCAACAATGAGGCCGAGTACGAAGCTCTGTTAGCAGGATTGCGAATGGTTGAAAGCATGCATGTTCGTCACCTAGAGGTCCGGGTGGACTCGAAGCTAGTGTCAAACCAGATCAACGGAGACTATGTGGCAAGTAACGGAAGTATGATCAAGTACCTGGCAAAAGCAAAAGAATACATTGCTAACTTTGAAAGCTTTAGTATCCAAAACATCCCCAGAAATCAGAACCAAAAGGCAGATGTACTCAGTAAGCTAGCTACGGTCGCCTTCGATCACCTGACGAAGGAGGTCCTCGTGGAAGTGCTAAGATAAAGGTCGACGAAAGGGAAAGAAGTTAACAACATCGTCGAAGAGATGGAGACAACTGGATGACTCCCATCATTTGATGCCTGGAAGAAGGAGTCTGGCCGGAAGACCCAAACGAAGCTCGCAATCTAAGGATGAAGATCAGCCAGTACGTCATGGAGGATGTAGTTCTTTACAAAAGAGCTTACTTGGTCCCGTTGATAAGGTGTGTAGGCCCGTTACAGGCAAACTATGTGATACAGGAGATACATATGGGAGCCTGCGGGATGCACTCCGGTCCTCGATCGGTGGTGGCCAAAGCCATGCGTCAGGGATACTATTGGCCGACTATGCACAGGGACGCAAGGAACGAAATACTAAAGTGTGACTCCTGCCAAATTCACGCCCCAGTACCAAAACCTCCAAAGACTACGCTGACCCCCATCATGGCCCCGTGGCCCTTCTACCAGTGGGGGATGGATATAGTGGGTCCCTTACCCACATCCGCAGGAAAGGTCAAATTCATCCTAGTAGCCATTGACTACTTCACTAAGTGGATTGAGGCCAAGCCGCTGGCAAGGATCACGGGGAAGGACGTCAAAAGGTTTGTGTGGGACAACATAGTTTGCCGCTTCGGATTGCCTGCTGTCATTGTCACTGATAACGCTAAACAATTTGTGGACAACCCCTTCAAAAGTCAAAGAAACTCGACATCAAACGATCATCAATCGCGTGGCCCACCTCGTGCCAACGGACCGTGGAACGGGCAAACAAGAGCTTGATGTCGGGAATCAAAGCAAGGCTGGGACAAAATAAGTCCAGATGGGTAGAGGAATTGCCGAATGTCTTGTGGGCACACCGCACATCTCTGAAAACGAGCAATGGTGAGACACCTTTCAGTCTGACCTATGGGAGCGAAGCGGTCATACCAGCTGAAATAGGCATGCCGACGCACAGAACAAGAGTAATAAGAGAAGGCCTGAACGAAGAAGACCCTCGTCGCATAGAAGAGCTGAACGAGGAAGAAATACGCCTAAATCTTGACCTATTGCAGGAACGAAGGGAAGAGGAAGCGGTAATGGAGGCCAGATACAAGACCAAGATGGAAAAGTACTATAACAGGAAGGTGAGTCTGGAATCCTTCAAGCCGGGAGACTTCGTGTACCGGAAGAATGAAGCGAGCAGGGTAGAAGATCAGGGCAAGTTAGGACCGAAGTGGGAAGGACCCTACTGGATCGCCGAAGCACACCTCAATGGGTCCTACAAGTTAGAAACGATGGACGAGGAAGAAGTGCCCCGGAAGTGGCACGCCATGAACTTGAAAAAATGTTTCTTGTGAAATGTATTTGGATGCAGAAAAATCAGTTCACATAAGGAGACCAAAAAAAAGAGGAAGGATGAAGAGAGAGAAAGAAACCATACCTTGGACAGTCCCATCACCCGAACCTATAATCCCATGGGTAGCCCCCGTGTCAGCAAAAGGGATCTCCACATTACGAGCAACATGATTTACTTCATCAAATGAGCTTCCTCCTTGACCTCCGGCACCAGCTCCGCCCCCCACACTCTCCTGCTCAGTATTCTCGGTAGTACCCTCCGGCCTTAAAGTGTTTAAGGGAGATATAGAACGGGTGTCTTGAGAGTCAGGGCCGGATTTTAGGGTGTGCAGAGTGTGCAGCCGCACAGGGCCTTCAAATTTTCGGGGGCCCCGAAGTTGTAACTGTATGGCTAATTTACATTGAAATTTAGTGAAAAGTTAATAAGAATGTAATGTGGATCATAAAGATTTTGATGCTATTTGAGTGAAACATAGATTAATCTTAAGCGTTCTAGAAAGAAAAAAAGAAAAAACATATTTACAGTGAACTCAGAAGTCTCATACGTTCAAGAAGATGATAACTATGGGTAATATTTACTTTACACCCTAAGGTTGATCAAGATTACACTTTTATCCTAGTCTTTTAGTTTTATTCATTAACAAGTACACATGGGTTCACCAAATTTACACTTTCAATCCATGACTAAATAAAATTGTGGAATTAGTCAAGTTTATTTTTAAATTTTACGTCTTCTAAAAAAATTGGTACTTTTAAGCTTTAAACGTGGTTCTATAAAATTAATATTATAAATACATGTTATACACTGTTATGTTTTATGTTTACGTATAAGTACCTTTTTTAGTATATGTTATTTTTACATATTTAAGTTTTTCGTAAGATTCATATCATAAAAATGGCACAGGGCCTCCAAAATCAACGGGCCGGCCCTGTTGAGAGTCCTTCCGGCTAGATGATAGCTCGATTGAAGGCTCCTGCTGGAGAGAAGGCCCCTTCCTTCTCCTCTTTAGCATGGAGGACCCTCCGGTGGCTGGTCGCTTCTCCAACTGTTTTCTCTTCTTTTCCTTGGCTTTCAAGACCGCATTGCGTCGCCTTTCTCCACTATCTTCTGAACACTACTCTTCTCCAGAATGCGTTCACCTGCTCCCAACGGCTGAGTGACATGTTGGGGTATCTCCTCCCCCTCGTTAAGTGGGCGACCACGACCCAACCTTGACCCCTGCTCCGATCTCAAACGCAAATAATGAGACATCGTGATAACTACAAAACAATAAAGGAGGAAGAAAGGATTATTAACCAAATTGACAAAGAATGCCAAAAAAGAGCACCCTAAAAAGGCTAAATAGACCTAGACATTTGCGTTACCATTCTTATCAATATCCTTGAATTCCGGACGAAAGCCGGGATACTTCCAGACCGTCGTTAGTCCAACTTCAAACAGAAGTCCAGAATGAATGGGACGGAGGTCCACAATCCCCTCACACAAATTTCGGACATCCGCCTCCTCAAAACCACCAGACGGGGTGTTATCCGAAACATTCGAATCCGGATGTCTCCAGGACATGGCCTCTGGGATGGCCCTTCGGTCAATTAGTAAGAAATTATCTTTCCAGTTCTTCAAGCTCGAACATGTCTCCTTAAAATACGCGGGCGTCTCCATCGGTCCCCAAGGCCGAAAGAAAACCAATGTCCTCGCTTGTTGCTTATAAAAGACCCGAACAAATTTACGGTGAGGTCGGATTTCTAAGATTTGCAATATATTTCGAACATGACTAATCGGTTCAGCCCGATGGGCACCAGCTGGGAGACATGGACCTTAAAATACCTTATCACTCTCAGAAGAAAGGTGGAAAAGGGAACCCGGACCCCCGAAAACCCGAAATATTGTTCATAAAGACCGATGGCATCATCCGGAAGATTATTCATGGTAAAACCCTCCGGAGGTAATCGAGGATGGAGGTCAGCCGGAATCCCATACTCATTAATAATGCTTTCCAGTTCCCCCTCAGAAAGGGCGGAGGTGTAAACATGCATGTCGGATTTAGGGGCGGGATCAGAAGCAGGGCGTTCGGAACCGGATGCCATAGGAAATATATAAGAATGAGCAATGCAAACGAAGACGGAACAACGGAAAAAGAACGCACTTGGATTGCCGGACGACTTGAAAACAACAGACGAGAGAGATGGGAGTAAAAAGTAAAAAATGGAAAATGGGTTAAAAAAAGATTTATATAGGCAAAGGAGGTGGGGACACGAAACGTCCCATCATGTCAGAGAGGGACGCGGACGAATCTGAACCGTCAGCAAAGGCGCGTCCACCATGTGGCACAATCCCACGAATCTCGGTAAAAATTATTTTAACCGATTTTCACCCAATGGGCTTGGGCTCACTGTTCACAGCACGACCCATGAAACCAAAACAAACCCAAAAAACTCCGAACAGATCCACTCGACGACTAGACTAGTATCACGTCACTTGTCAAAAACAAGTAACATGATACTGCGGGGACATGACGACGTATGTGGTCCATCGGCTCAATAGCCGGAGGACCTGATACCCGAAGGATTAGCATACCGAAGATCCATATCCGGCGGATCGTTGACCGACAATGCATTTGGCATTTAGCTCGACACACTTCGCCTCATTCTCCGGGTGTCGAAATGAGGTCGAGGATGTTGTCGGGACAATGTCACCGACAACACCAACGGCCCCAGAGAATGCGACATGGCCAGCGACCAGATAGTGACACTAAAGAGTATAAATACGCACACAGTAATTGGTAAAAAGGTATCATTTTAACATACACACATTTATACTATACCCTTTGACTGAACCCCTACTTACTCTCACGTCGGAGTCTGGTCCTGGGATAACACCCGGGGCGAGACTAACGCGTTGTTTCATACTCGCAGGTATCCAGAAGACTTAGTTTCACAAGGCTGAAGGATATCTGAAGAACCTCACAAAAAAATACTTCAACACATACAAACAACAACAACAACAACAAACTATTTACCCAAACAATCCGTTTGTACCTTCGTCTAACCAACAAATGTGCCAACAACAACAACACAATTTGTATCGTTCACAAATGATCGTCACCACCAACGTACCAATCTTAAAGTTCTCAACATTATTCTCCGGTTCACCCTTTTAACGTTGACGAGGTAGAAGATTTGGATTCGTTTTTAGTAGCCAACATTATTCTCCGGCTCAAGCTTCAGGTGGTCCATCCGAACCCGTTTATACGACTCTCTCGTCAAAGAGGTGGCAGTCAACAAGGTGTCAAAAAGGCAAGACGACTACAAAAGAAGACGCTAGATTTCCATGGACCTAAAAGGAAGAGGCATCGTCGTGTAAAGCTTGGGTCAACAAACAGTGTCAAAGTGAATGCTCAAAAGAGTCATGGGATTTAGACGGCTGTAGTAGAATACTTTGAGAAGGAAATGGGAAAATCGAAAAGAAGCTACGATGCCGTCAACTGCAAATGAAAATCACATATTCGACCTAAAGTTGGTCAATTTTTCGCGGTTTACGATAATGTAAAAAGGATGAACTAGAGTGGGTTAAATGATCAAAGGGTGTTCGATAACGCGATATCTGAATATCGTATGATGTATGGTCAAAATTTCACACTTTTGGAGTTGTGAAAACTTTTGAGATAACATAAAAACTGGCAAGAGATAGAAATGCAAAAAATTTACAAAACCAAATCCGATGCAAACGAAATATCACAGAAATCGGAAACTACCTCACACAACATATCGAACTCAGCACATGGTGGTTTTATTCTCAACGATGAAGAGGATGATTCAGAGGAGGAAGCGGTTCGGGAAGTTCAACAAATGGTCAGAGACAGAGCTAAGAAGAAAGCGCCATCCTCGCACTTTCCATCGGAGTATTCAGCTGCTACTTTCGCATCATTTGTTGATTAGTCGATAAATGGAAAATTGTCCACTTGGGTATCTTTTCCAAAAGGAAGGAAGCCCGTGAGTCTCTTTTGGAGATGAAGCACCGGCAAATGGAAATGGAAGAAAAGAAGTTTCAACAAAGGCAAAACAAAATTGAGCTAAACCGTCAAATGTTCATCTTTAAAAAAAATAATAATAATAAAAAATCTATCATAGTCCCAATGACCATTTAACCGGAGGAGAACAATGATGCAGAAACGGGCGATGCGGTGTTTTCTTGACTGTGTTTTAATATTTATAATTACTCGTTATACCTATGGTCTACCCTAATGCACTAACGGGCAAAGGTACCCGGTGTGTAGTGTAGTATTCGGTAAAACCGAGGTCGCCCCAAGAGCTATGTGTGCGGATTTAAACTAAGTCTAGGTGTCATGATTTTAATATGATTTCGATATGGAATTAACTAATTAACTACTAAAGTAGATAAAGGCAAAGATTGTGATCAATAGAGGAGAGGGTGCTAACCTAGTTAATCATCCTAATTAGTAATGTTCACGCCTAATTACTTCCAATTACTTCAGTGGGGTCAAATTCGCTAGAACAAAGATTTTGTCATTCGTCATAACCTATCGCCAAAGGGTCCCATCGAGAAATCAGTGCCCCGTCATAAGTCCATTGTTCCCGGTCCCCTAAGCCAAGTAATTAAGTACCGCTACATGCTAGATTTATAATAGTGAGTGCTCGAGCGCTAGCATCTTAAACACTCACCCTTACTTTAAGTTCATCCAAACGGTAGGTGATCGGTTGGTCAATCGCACAAGTAGAAAGGGTCGTCGGTTGGTCATATCTTACCCTTCCGTCTCCGCCTACTCACTTAGGGTCGGTTGGTCATATCTCTAAGTAACTAGCCTCACCGCCATTCAAAACTACCAAACAAGGGTAGCTACCAAGAAACTATGCATGCATACACTTAGAAATAATTATACGAAGTAATGTAAACGCAAACAAAACAATTAAGGAATCATAACTAGGTCAAGATCTAAAGGTGCTTAGCCGCTCATATTAACTATAACAATCGATTCAATGTTTAATGTTACGAAATATATGAATTGAAAGTAAAGAAAAGATAAAAGCTAATGCTTATCGTAGGGAGTGATTTCTCCTCGAGATAGCTCCGTATGCTCCTCTAGATCCGCCTCGACTTCTTCTCACGTTCTCGAATGTTGTGTGTGAAATGGGATGCTTTGAAATGCCGGAAATCGTGGGGTATTTATAGGCGGATCCGTTACTACAGAACTAATTATAAGAGTTACGCCGTAACATACAATTCTTCGTATTTTGCACTAAAATCCGGTTACGGCAGAACCTCGGAAGGAGTTACGCCGATATTCAATAAATCTTGGTTACGCCGTAGTTGTAGCATGAGTTACGGGGTAATTAGTAGCGCCGAATCCTCATTTGACCTAATATGGTTACGCCGTAATCTTGGATAGAATTACGCCCTAATCTTCGTTAAGTTGGTTTTCTCGAGCCACGCTTTTAGTTACGGCGTAATGCGAGAGAGAGTTACGCAGAACTTCTTCAAAGTGACCATACTATGATAAATCTTCAATAAACTCTCCAAATCCGCGCCTCTTTAGCTCTAATGCTCGTAATTTACCCGAAAGTGAAATATAATGAAAACAAGCGTAAATCCATATAAATGATATAAATTACAAGCATTATCTGGGAAATTGACACTTAATATTCGTGGATAATTTGATGTTATCGAAGCAACAAATCAAGGAGAATATATATAAGAGTGAATTACATAATTGGTCCTGTGGTTTGTTGAAAATTGCGAAAATGTCCCCCGCTTTTTTTTGTTTGACGCGTTTCGCCCTCGTGGTTTACAAATCTTACGGATTTTGTCCTCGTCCAAAATGTCCGTTAAGTGTCTTGCGTTGTTAGTCCTTCGTTAGTGCAGTCCGTTAAGTGTTTTGCATCGTTAGTCCTTCGTTAATAAATTTTGCACCGTTAGTCCTTATTTTTAAAATATAGTTTTCCCCATTAGTCCCTCCGTTAATAATAGTTTTCACCCGTTTTGTCCGTTTTATCCGTTTGCTCGCTTTTTTCCGCTTCCCCTTTTTACGCCGTCCGCTTTTACGTTTTATCCCTTTCGCCGCTTTTACGCTTTTGTCCGTTTGTCTGCTTTTTATCCGCTTTTACCGCTTTTTCACATTTTATTCGTTTTGCCGCTTTTTTAAGTTTTGTCCGCTTTTGAAAAAATATATCAAATTTAAAAAATTGAATAAAAATTTCAAAATAAATTTTGAACAAAATATTTTTTTCAAATATCTAAAAAAAAAAAAAAAAACGGACATTGAAAAAATTTCGAAAATATTTTTTCAAATATTTTTTTAAATCTTAAAACTTTCCAAAAATATCGAAAAAACGAAATATTTAAAATATATATATATTTTTGAAAATATTTTTATTAAATTTTTTTTTGAAATTTTTATTCAAATTTTTAAACGGACAAAACGTAAGAAAACCGATAAAACGCATTTAAAACGGACACAACGTAAGAACAACGGACAAAACGAAAGAAAACAGACAAAACATAAGAAAACGGACAAAAATTAAGAAAACGTAAGAAAAACGGACAAAACGGATGAAACCGATAAAACGTAAAAAATGGACAAAACTATATAAAACGAAGAAAACGGACGAAAACGAAAAACGGGGAAACGGATAAAAAACGAAGCGAAAACGGATAAAAGCGGGTGAAAACTATTATTAACGGAGGGACTAATGGGAAAACTATATTTTAAAAATAAGGACTAACGGTGCAAAATTTATTAACGAAGGACTAACGAGGCAAAACACTTAACGGACTGCACTAACGAAGGACTAACAACGCAAGACACTTAACGGACATTTTTGGACGAGGACAAAATCCGTAAGATTTGTAAACCACAGGGACTAAACGCGTAAAAGCACATGGACATTTTCTGCAATTTTCAACAAACCACAAGGACCAATTATGTAATTCACTCTATAATTAAACTATTAGTTTAAGTATTTTGTTTTTATTGTAATTTTTTACTGTATTTTATTTGAATTATTAATGTAATATTTTTTAATTATTAACGAAATTTTAATTGTAGTGTTTAGAAAAAATGAAAATGAATAGAAAATAAAAGTTGGGGTCAAGTTGATTGTTTAAATACACTGACGAGGGTCTGTTTGGTTTGTTAATGAATTCTATTTATATTTGAATTTAGATTTAATATATGTTTTAGAAAAAAGTAAGAGGAAAAATATATAATTAGAATATTTATAAAATGTTAAAAGAGAAGAAAAACAAATAAATATTAAAAAAAAAAAAAAAAAAAAAAAAAAAAAACACCATGCATAATAAACAAGCGTTTAATTGACAAAGAAAGTTTGGTTGTAAAGAGAAAAAAACATGTAATGCTAAGTTGGCTTTTGAATGCAATCTTGTGATTTACTTATTACATTTAGCCCGATACGCTTTTGCTAAGGAAATTCTCTTATTTCTCACAGAGGTAAAGAAAAAAGGACTAAAAGAGGTATGTGACATTTCGTATATAACGAGTGTGAAAACCCGCGCGATGCAGCGGGATTGCTTTTGTAGACGTGAATTTGGATAGGGACTATTTTTGCCAAATTGTTATAAAGGACTTACTTTGCAGCGACACTTAAACCTTAGGGACTATTTTTGCCAACTTGGACTTACTTTGCAACGACACTTAAACCTCAGAGATTATTTTTGCCAACTCATGAAAGTTGGCAATTAATGTTGAGACACGTGGCATTCAAGAGATCATGTCTGCCTAATAGTATATAATGAGTGTGGAAACCCGCGACGCAATGGACGGCTTCAAAGGACTTACTTTGAAATGACACTTAAACCTTAGAGACTAATTTTGCCGGTGTTGCTATAGTTAGCAATTAATTATACAGACTTACCTTGCAACGCCTTTAAACCTTATGTTTTTGCCAAGTTGTAAAACTTTGCATCTAATGTTTGGACTTACTTTGCAGTATTCTTGAACCTCATGGACTATTTCGCCAAGTTAGGAAACTTTGCATTAAATGCTTGCTTTGCTTGCTTGCTTTGCAAACACTATGTACGCTTTTTAGTATCTATACTACTTTATTATGATTTGCGCCTTCTAAAATTGAGGGCTTAAAATCTGCTTTTTACTTGCTTATTATGGAAAGAATTAAAAAATAAGATAAGGAGTTTAATCATCGAATGATACGTGTTACTTCTCTAACTAAAAATAACAAAAGGAGGGCTCAACAAACTAAAATAAAGAGCCCAATAATGGAATGATACGTATACTCCTAACTAATTAATCACCTTTATTTTTAAATTTAAATATCTTTTAATCCGTTTAATTTTTTATGATCTAATTTCACCATATTTTTAAAATTTTGTCTTTTAATTCAACATCCATTTTGATATATTTTATGAGTTTTCTTTAGTAGTGGAAGGAAGAAGCGGAGTGAAAAGAGAGAACTTACTTGAATTAGACGTAAAACGAAAAACATTTGTTCATTCTGAATAATATCTAAGACCACACGCATTACGCGGCATTCTTCTAGTATTATACAAATACAAATGATAATGGGAGGTTTACGTGTAACAAAGTTACTAAAATATGTCGCAAATGTCAATACGAGTAACAGGCGAAACTCCATTGTCTTTAGCAATTAGAGAAGAATTAAAAAATATATAAAAAAATAAATAACTATTTAATTAATAGATGAGGTTATCTGCTTAAACTGATTTGACGCGGTGTTCACCATATCAAACCAGACTAGAGAATCAAAAATTCGACCACCGGAAACATGCATCTGGCCGAAAACCCGCAACTCACCAGCAACGGCCGAAATTTGCCGCAAAACTATTGAATCTTATCTAGAACCTTCATAAAAACTCGCAAGAAACCTTCGATAAAAGCTTGAAAATCTCACAAATAAACAACAAATCTTGCTGGAAATGGTTCAAACCAAAACGTAAACCTTACTAGCGGTTGAACTAGGAACCGAGAGGCTTGCCGGTGCATTGACCGATTCAGTTTCCAAAACCATTATTTCACTATCATGAAATTTCTTAAATTAGTCAAGTCTCCTCAAAATATCATGTTATGACCAATGTCTATAACCTTTGTACACTAGACACAAAGATGTTATCTCCATTATTACCTCGTTTTCTTACACATGAGCAAACATAATATACAGCTATCTAAACATACATCCACATCAACACACGCGCACACACGTCTAGAACACTTTCGCTTTCAACCTCCAACCTTATTTCTTTATTGCAATGGTTCTAATATCAATCATTAAATAATATTTTCCAAACATAATTGAGTGAGAAGAAACTGGGATGTATATAGAACAAATGATGGATAGTTGCATGACCATGTTAGTTTGCTTTTCCTGCCGAGCCAAACAATTGCATCTTTTCAGCAACCACAGCTTTCATGGCTTCCTTAGCAGCAGCCATAACATGAACAAGGTCTGACTGAGGGCTTTTAAGGATGTCCATGTAAGCCTTTCGCACTTCCGTGTTCACATTGAACTTCCTGACTCCTCGATCTATGCAATCCTGTAAATTGTGATGACAATATACATCATTTGCTGTTGTGATGATAACATAATCAGTTGGTCGATTGTTTGGCACTTCAACAAAGTATTCCATAAAATGACCAAAGAAATTATTCTTGTGAAAAAAGGAGACATGTCTTACGAGAGAGGGTTAAAGAGAAGATTTAAGGAATTTTATTATACCCACTTGATAACGAGTCTTGTTGCACTTAATATGAAATTTGGCACCCAATAATAACTTATAAAAAAGCAGAATACGTTTATCCAGAAATGAATAACTAATTATAGCGACTACTAATTGATTTCGAAATACATATTAACATATCCAATCACCCCTTAAAAAAATTCAACTATTAGTTAACTATCTAGTTTAGCCTTACGAACATAATAGGGCAAGCTCACACATCAAAATCACCACCGTAAAGACTTTGTAACTATGACAGTGGTCAAATACGCTTGCTTAGCTAGACATTTCAATCTGAAAAAGAAGTTGCAACTAACATGCAACATCTAAAAATGAAAACTGCTTTGTGACTCTGATAGTGGTCAAAGACAGTTTGTTTATTTTTGACCGGAAAATTTAAAAACATTTCACTGACATACCACATCCGAAATTGAGAACTGCTTTTTAATTATGACAATGAACAAATAGCTATGTTTAGCTGGAAATTATGCTATATCCAAAAATGAAAAGTGACGAGTTCCTTTATGGGTGTAGAAAGTACTCCAAAAATGGAATGTACCTGGACGAGTTTTTTAGGCAATCCGGAAGCTCCATGAAGAACCAGGAAGACTCCATTCTTTGAAGCCAAGTCATAGAGGCTCTGGTCAAAAGCAAAAACAACACACTAAGGCAAAAGCAACAATAATAAAAACTCTAAAACACAAAAGCTGGGATAAGAAAGTGGCTTGATGATGAAACAGTAGATTATGTGTCCAGAATCAAACAGAGCATTAAATAATACTAGGATCACAAGTAAGCATTAACAAAACTGTTTTATGTACAACTCATGATTGACTATATAATATGCAAATTGCTTCATAGGCATAAAACATCCACCTACAAATATGCCTAGTAAGATTTGAGACACATGGAAAATCCAATGAAAAAGGAGAGGAAGATGCCTAAGCTATTTTTCGAACATTGAATGGATTAAGCATATTTTTAGGTTGATGTTTTAGGCTTATGTATCATTGCTCATATTATATTTGTCATCGAAACTTTACGGCTGATAGCATTAATTTAATATATTTAGTTATTCTTCGGGGAATAACCAGACTTGTTAATACAAATTCAATTTACATATGATTGAAAATGTACCTTAAGCAACTCAAGCCGGAGCTTTGGACCACTTGCAGGGTACTTGCCATGAACGTTACCAATACACACTGCCAGAGCATCAATACCAGTCTCATCGATGAACTCTTGAGCCTGCCATTCATGTGAAGCAACATTAAACGCTATAGTGCGCGCTCCTATAATGAGACACCAAAATTAACCAACATTTAATTTGTTTTAAAAAGGACAGAAGTACCTGGTTTACGTCGGTTAATTTTGCCTCATAGTCTTCTACAGTCAAATCATCTTCGGTTCCAGATAATCTGCCTAACTCTGCTTCCACAGTCATACCTTTTGCATGGGCCAAGGATGAAATGTGTTTTGTGTATGAGATGTTCTCCTTGAAAGGTAGGTGTGAACCATCTACCATGACGGAGTCAACTCCCTATGCGTGGATTCAGAAAATAGATCAAATAACCATACATGTTGAATTAAATATAACTCTTCCAGGATTATATAATTCAAGAAACTGAACTATTACCAGCTCAAGAACTTCCATTAGTTCTGGCTTGGAACTACCATGATCAAAATGCACTGTAATAGGTACCTACAAAATACATATGATAAAGCTTCATCACTAATCAAGCAGCCTTTTTATTTCTCAGATATAAAAGAAATTGTAATCCTTACTATTGAAATACTGAGAACACTTTTGCATGTGATTTATTTGAAAGGTAAATAAACATAAGCTCAAGGTATAAACAGTTATGTCCTTGTTGGTAAAGAAAATGGTGTGTCATCAAATATCAACATTTCTTTCCTGAGATTAAAATTTCCAATATTTCAGAATAAGGGGAAATTGTTCACAACACTTACAGTTGCTTGCTCAGCAGCAGAGATGCAGCAAGCCACTAATGGTGTCCCTCCTAGCTTTAAAGCACTAGGATGAATCTGTAGAGAAACAATGTTTGTAAGTACAAACAAAAAAAGAGAATAAGAAAAATTTAATGCTTTTGGATCTAATATATTTAACCGACTTTCTTTCATTTTGTTATCAACAACAAATGGATGGTTACATCCTTAAAAGCTCTGTTGTAAAAATCGGTCCAGGCGGCCGATTAATCCCCACATAATCGATGATCACTCAGTAAGCGCCTTGATTTATCATAATCAGCCTATTTAATCGGTTTGGTCAAAGATCGCTTAAAAATCGGCAAAGAAACCGATTAATCGGACAAAATCGCTTAAAATCAGTCAATAAAATCGCTTAAAATCAGACAAAACCGCTTAAAATAGTCAACAAACCGACTGATCGAACAAAATCGGTCAAAGCTCGCTTAAAAATGGTCAACAAACCGAGTAATATCTATGTTTAACTTTAAACTTTGAATAATTATGTATTATATTTATCTTTGAACACTTGAAATAATTGAACTTTAATGCACTATGCTTATCTCATACATATAATATAATACAATATCAAAAATTACAATTTTATGCATAAAAATTCTAATCCGATTAATCCCCGATTAATCCCCACCTAACCGATTAATCGCTAGGCCCTACCAGGCCGCCTCACTAGCGCCTAGCGATTTTTACAACCTTGCTTAAAAGTATGAGTTGTTTACTCTCAACTTCAATTTACGATGAAGACAAACTTTATTTTTGAGTATTAGAAAGTGCGTTTGATGAATATGATGATGGAATATAGTAAAGAAATGATCAGGATACTTTCCTTTCTATAGAAACCAGTGACCCATGTAATTTGACCACATTGAAGTTTATATAAAGATTCTATAAAGACTAATTGATACCTGCAAAATAGCAGGACTCTTTTGCTCTTCAGCTGCAGCAACAACTGCTTGACCCTTCAAGATTATACACATTAAATGCTCCAACAGCATATGCTCCCTTTTCTGCATCCTATACATTATAATATAAAACACATGCCCAAATGAGGACTACGAATCACTTTATATGAATATGAGAGAGCCTTATGCTGCATGTGTAAATGGTCTTACTGCAAGAAGGTCCTTGGTTGATGATAGTCTGACCGGACGAGACCAACATTTGACAACTTCCGCTAGAGCATTACTATCGCCAACGCTTCCTAAGTTGCATATTTTGAGAAATGTGACATCTAAGAAAATCCTCTAATAAATTTATTGTAAATAAGAATAGTGTACCTGGAAAAACAATGTAGGGGACTCCAGGATGCCTACTTTCTGGGCCCAACTGCCACAAAGGAACACCAGCCAATGCTTGCCCAACTATTTTGCACGCTTTGCTTCTAAAGCTTTTGTAGCAATATCTGATGAAGTAATTCCGCCCTATGAAATGAGAAACTGGTTAATATAAGCATGACCTATTAGATAGACATCAAGAGTCAATTGTTCTGGTGAATAATAGTGTTTTACAATCTAAAGATAGGGAAGCTCATATAACAATTACATGTTTTTACTAGAGAAAATAAATTCCTAGTTATGTACAATTCTGAATCCAAAAGGTCGGCCAGAGTAACGATTCAAATATTAACTTTTAAGTAATGAACATTTAACCCAAATCACAACCTGTGAACTGATGCAAAACCACTGCTGGAAATGCATGATTTTTCACTCTTTGATCTACTCAAATAATTGAAAAAGATGATAAAACTTCAACAATCATAGAAAGACATCAAATTGGCACAATTTCCAGGAAACTCTACCAGATTTATGTTTTTAAGGATGTGACCATAAGCCCCACGAGATATTGGTGGCTGATTGGATTTACATGTTACTACACATTCAGTAATATTAGCCTGGCATCTTATATTCGAGGTCTCCACGAGTTTATGAGATATTATCAGTAAGAAATTAGGTGATGCCATTCTCTAACTATCCTTAAGTTCAAGACTCCTCTAGTCTTAAAGGCATTCCTAAAGTGCAAGTAGGGGGATAGCCCGTTGCCTTGAAACAATATCTTCGGAATCTTAGCTACCAGGTCTGCAGATATCAATTTATTAGAATGAATATATACAAAATCCTTTACTTCATATACCTTTGCAAGAATATAGCGTGGGGTTGTCTTTATTCTCCTAACTATTTCCACCAGCCCAGAGCTCACCTTGAAGTTGATGTCCAAACTCTCTGAAGGAGCTGTATTTTCAAGAATAATAGTCAACCCTTGTTTTGCTTAATGATGATTCTAAACATACTTCAAGCGAAAGATATAGGGTAAACATGCATAGCTTATCCACACCCCTGAAATTTGGTAGTGCCAATGTAACCTAACAAAGATTAAGATACTCACTCTTCCCCGTTATAAGTTCCCTACTAGACATCACTAGAGTGTCTTTACATGTCCTGAGATAAACATCTGCCAGCTCAGCTGCATGGTTAATTTCCTCTTCTCTCTCTTCTGCTGACTTCATTGCAAGTTTCTCGACAGAAACCTAAAACACAATAACAATAAATTCATCAGGAAAATAGAATATGTCACCTTCATGTTGAAGTATAATCGTAGCTCTTGGTCACCTCAATGCTCCTCAGATTATAATCACATTGTAACTTCAGCTGTTCGACCTGTTATTTCAGAGATATCAGCAGTAAGAAATTTTTTAAAAGATTAAATAGAGAAAAAGACTAATTTTGTGAAGACTGAACCTGCTTGGTGGTCTTTGGGACATATGAACCCACAATAATGAGTCCACCATTACTTCCTTTACCGATACCAAGATCCTTAGGCAAGATTGGAGCTTTTGGTATAATTCCAATCCGAGCAGAAACAAAACTAGCAGCAGTACGGCACAGGAAACGTTTTCCCTTCAATTCTGCCTGTCAAGAAGCACAACACAAACGATTAGTTTTTCAGCATTACACAGATTAACATAAAAGCTATAAGAATTAAAACAGAGACCATAAAAGATTTTCACGTACCTCAACCATACCAGCTGCAAAGATGGCCATGTCTCTATCACTAGCTGCATTGACTATACATGTTGAACCCTGTTTTAACCATCGAAAATATCACATTGAGTAGTTCCATATTAACATTTATGATCACAACAATACAATATGAAGTATATGTTCTGCAAACTTGATTTATGAAGATTATGTGGGATCATCTGTCGATTTTGACATGCTACATGTGGTTTGAGTTTAAGAATACAAATTGTCCCATGATGTTTATCCACTATTTATGTCAAAATTTTGACCCTAGGACTTTCATAATGGAGATTTTAACAGACTGTAATATCATTTGATATACTAATGTTGTCAATCCTTTTATCTGTGACAAAAAAAAGTTCTATTCGATAATGAAGTCGTAACCGAATCCATTTGACTCAAAAACTTAAACGTGGACACCAATATTGCAAATGAAAAGTATAGTAATTGATTTATTGATAGATGTAAATTGTATAAACGTTGGTGCCCTATACCTTCGCAAGCTGCAAAGATGGTCACATACTGCTGTTGGTCCTCCATTACGTAACAATTGAATAGAGACTGATGAAACACTGGTAGCCGCTTATACGCCCTTTAGTTTTTCCTCAACCCACTGCGATCCAAATACAGGTATAAAAGGTTAATTTGATACTTCATGCTTCTATACCACTATTTAACAGTTCCCATAGATACTGGAAAAGGCGTAGCAGATGGACCTCACGCAGGTTTGAAGATTTATAGCCAAACGAAGCATCTTTTGCAAACTCGGTATCTCCAGCAGGAACAAGCCTAAAGGGAAGAGTTGTATAGTATCAGTGCTCACAAATGAGTTATATTGTGTGGTTATATCAAAAAGAATTAGAACTTAGAAGACAGTACCGCTCAGAATCGGCTACATAATGTACATCTTCGATAGTGTAACGACCTCCTTGCAAGAAAAAAGGGCAAATGATCCATGCATCCATCTCTCCAAGTACTGAAACAGCCGCATCTGCTTCCTTTAAGATTCATGTGGAGATATCAATATGAAAACCAAAGATAAAATATCAATATTCTAAGAAGTTCGTTATACATGTACAAAAAAAGCTAACATAAATTGTCAATCCTCACCTCAGGAAAATGACCTCTTAATGTCGAATCACCACGTAATACTACTGTGTAGTCATTATTTCCAGCTGCCTTAGAAGCCGTGGATAGGTTTTGGCAGATATCTGTTATAAGTAAGCTAGCCTGCAAGAAGAAAATTATTTTGAACATTAATTACAAGCTAATTACAAGCTAAACAAAGAGCATATAATGTCTAATGTTTAAGGGATGTTCGTTACTTTATCAGAGCTCAATGCTCGAGAGTTTGTCAAAATAAAAAAGCATTTAGGCCTACTTTTCAACTGTTCAATCAGTGACTCAACATTCCTGAAAAAGAAACGATTTATATATTTCACAAGTTTAAGTCATAATTAATTATGGTTTCCAATGAATGATTTTTTTTAAAATTATAAAGTACCATTCTGTCAATACATCAACATCATGGACAGTTTGAGTCCCGGTTGGATCATCATCAAGAACAACCAGAGTCTTTAAGGTACTATCCAATCTGCGTATCTCATCCAGTGGATCCAGTGGCCATTCAGATGGAAGAGATTCCAAGGCAGTTGTTTTACTAATCACAGCATGTTTTCCTTCAACTTTGATACCTGTTAGTGTCTCATAAACCTGTTCAAACAAATTAGAAAATATAACTTAGGTCATGCCATATATCATTGATAATATGAAGCAATCAGATGACATGTAGATGCATATAGTCAAAGGTCAACTGTAAGAGACCATATGACTTCTATTATCATGATCAAATCAATGCATTCTATATTGAAAACTGAAACCTACACCTATATATATGCCTCAAGTAACTTACCTTTACAACGGATGAATCATCTAAGCGTCCCCACCCAGAAGCAGAACCTAGATAAGGAAGACTTAGTTATATAAAAATCTGATTTTATACTTGTATTAAAAAATTTATATCATCCTCAATAGTTTATATCACATAAACTATACAAATAATATTGAATAGATAAATTAAAAAGAGATAAGATAATTGGCATAACAAAATAGACTAACATACAAATTACAGACCACTCGACCTAAATGTAATACGTAAGTATAGAGGACATGTAAATGTGGCCTTGGGAATGGCTCAGAATAGTAAAACATGCATCATCTCGCTTAACTTGTTTTCTTTATTATTTACTTATCACCTTATTTGAAATTCTCAGTTAACATTTACTCTTCAATGTATTGTAATGGTTTGATTATATCATATTCTACCATCATTCTTATGCTCGTGTTGCAGCCATGGAATATCTACTTTTTCTTGTGGACTTGTGGAGTGATACTTCTTTTACATCCACATAAATAAAATACTGGTGATTATCATGTTCATGTATAAGGCTTTAAAAGACTAAGGCTGAGAATAACAATGAGAAGAAATAACTGCTAGTATATACATCTCTCTTATGCTGCAACTTGATTTTCCAATAATATTAATAATACAAACTTCGGTATCTTTTGCTGATGATTTTCTAAAAAATACGATTGCGGTACTTCTTGCAAGTATTAGGACATAAACTAATCTAATTGTCATGTCCTGTTTTATTTGAACTTACAATTACAGTACTTGCAATAATGAGGTAGACTCAACTGTTATATCTCTTATTTTTTTAAAAGATCTAGCACATATAAGCTACTAAAAAAACATCAAAAGGAGTATGAACAATCTATATTCATCCAATCACCTGACAAGAACAACTGAGTGCAACAGTAGAAATGTGAAGTGGAACTCACGAGCTGCACATTCACGAGCCACAATACCCTACAAAAAGGTGGAGGTACATAAATGATAAGCGATTACAAAAGTAATATCACATGGTCACTGTTAAAGTAAAAAAAATGCAGAGATGATATTAGTCAGACCAGATCCTTCACGAAGATATCAAGCGCAGATAAGGGTGTATAATCATTGTCCACCATGTGAGGACCACGATTCTCAAACATCCTGCAAGAATTGAAATTTAACTTTCACAAAATTCTATACTGTATATAAAATGAGAAATAAATCCTGATAAGTTGATTTGGGAGCATTTATACCAAGCTTTATCCAGTTCTTACATACATGTGTTTCAAATGTAATATTAAAAACTGCCTCAATGTACTATAGCTATATTCTCTTCAATAGTCTCTGCATGATATAACTTGCTGACAATAGTACTCTCTTTTATTGTCAAATTGTATTTGCACCAAAGCATGATAACTGTAGGGCCAATCATAAACTAGACTACGCTTTAGTACTGATGAGTTGTTTAGCAGATAACAAATACTAAACCAGGATAGATGGCCATACCATGATGTTCCTTCACTAGCTTTTATGACATCAAACAAGACTCTTGTATCCAAACCCAATCGAGCTCCAAAGGCCATTGCTTCAGCTGCTGATGCTATATGAACTCCAGCTAGCAATTGATTGACCATCTTTACACCACTACAGAACAGAAAAACAAGATGGTGATTACAATAACTACATGTACTGTGAAATAAATGTGCATCTTCTGTATGCATATAATGTTATCACAATTTTAAATACAATGTGATGTAGGGGAAGTGAAAAGACATCTAGGAAGTACCTTCCAGCTCCACACCCCCCTTTTATCACATATAGCTTCTCACTTAATGCTATTAGATTGAAAAAGAGACACGGATTTCTTTGATTAGTCATAATAGTTGTTTGCAATAATATTTAGAGATGAAGGTCTAACATAATGATTCCACTATCAATCAAAAGTGAGATCATTACCTGAAAGAACTGAACCAGCATGCTCAAGAGCTTCATCTGTACCTGACGCCATAATCTAGATAATGCATGCACCCATTACAACTAGTTCATTCTGAGAATATAAGTAAGAAACATTCAGTAAGAGAAGCAATTTACGCACCGTAAGTGTTCCTTCAGAAGCCCTAACGACCCCACCAGATACAGGAGCATCAATCAGTTTCAAGCCCTTATTCTCATCTACAGTTTGAAGCTGAAAGATTAAAATATATACAAGAAAGAAACTTGAAACTATGACATTATTAAACAGATGCTACAAAAATTAGAACTATCCTTGATTAGTGAAAGGATAACAAAACAACAAATGTAAGAACCTACTCTGTAAGCGTAGCTCAAGCTGACTGATAAAAGCAGGAGAAACTGTTGATGAAAGGACAATAGATGCTCCGGGTTGAAGAACTACAGAAAGGGGAGCAACAATGTAAGTTCAGCTCATAAAACTGTAGATTATATTAAGATGTACCTGAAACAGCCCCATCAACACCATATAGAACACTTTCTGCTTGAACTTCATTTGTGACCATGACAATGAGAACATCTACATCTGGAAGCAAAAAACAGCAGAGCATGTGACTATCGGGCTCTTACAGTTCAAAATTTTGGAAGAGTTAACATCCCACCAAATGCCTTCAGTTACCTTTTGACACTTCTGCAGGAGAGCTTCCAATCAGGCCACCAGCTTTTGCAAACCTTGATAGTGTTGGCTTATACACCTACATCCATTAATGGCATATGAGTAAGAGTCATGAGCTCTGTGTATGCCACGTTATCTTTTAAAAACCTACTGGTTTGAATGTCTAGGCCAATCTTAGCATGTATTGATTCATTTAAATACAGAAACCAAGTTTGTAGAAAGCAGAAATCTCTGATTCGTTACAACAACCTCCTCCTCAATAACTCTCTTTGACTAGAATGTTATTATCATACAATGCATTTCCTACGCTACAAGTTTAGAAGCCCGCTCACAAAATAGGATGTCCACAAATCTTGATTGAATATATAAAGTAAGCAACAATGCCATAGAGGCCTAGATGACACTACTGTGGTACAAACACTCATTTTCACTTATATCTATCTATATTTCACAAAAAAACCAAGAGATACTAGACCTTCCATTTTGACAGCATGTTATATATGAGCTTGGCCACTGATAAGAACCAGACACTTATTAATGAATGAAATAACTAATAACGGAACATAACAGTTGGCCTACTTTTGAGAAGTCACCATCTCTCATAAATCTCTAGAAACTTACTAATATACTTTAAAAGATTGCTGCCTCCTTAATAATTATTTATTCTCCTAGATATAAGGAAATCATGGATCAGCTTTACAACATTTTTCCTCGCTGTTTATAAATTCCAGTGAAAAGTATACAGAAAGAACAGAGGAATAGCAAAAAGGATAGGGCAGAAGTGTTACATCAAATCCATGGACACTAAAATTGGATTTCAGAAGATGAGTTGCCATGCCGAATCCCATTGCTCCTAGACCAATAAAACCAATATTGTTTACTTGTTTTGATTTTGCACTAAGTTGGTTTGCCAATAGTTCAGGATTATAAGTTTCTGCATTTGCCGCATCCATAATTTGCACTCCAAATACTCTTTCCCAAACCTGCAAAAGAGAATTGATGAATATAACATTAACAAGATACCAATATCATTTGTGAGAATGAGGCATATAGGAGCAAGGCTGATGACAGATAGATGACATAAAAAATTTTAACCTTCAAACCATCAAGACCATTTGCTTCTGCATGTCTAGAGCCTGTTCAGTATGCACACAAACAACCATTAGAGATTATTCTTCTGGTTCTAAAATTAACAGAACGTATATCGTACCAGCTAGGAATTGTTGATGAGCAGCAGCAAGGAGTGGAAGAGGGAATGTAACTGACTTTGCCGTGTCCAACACAATCCCCTGTAGTTAAACGAAATTGATTTGGTTTGTTTAAATGTTGGTGGGTTATCGCAGGGCCGTCTTATATCTCTTGGAGGTCTAAAGCAAAATTAAGAAATATGGCACTTTCGATTATAACTTTTTGTTGCTAATTTAAAAAATAAGGGACTTGTCAAGAATTAGTTCTTATATCTCTTGGAGGCCCAAAGCAAATTTTTGAATAAATCCCGATCAAAAATTGAAACCCGAATCTGGATAATATGAATAATCCTAATTGGAGCCTTGTTCTATTATGTCATCAAGATCAAGTCCTACGTTTTTCATTTCATTCACAATAGCACTATTAAGGTATTTACCAAGATGTATCATCTACCTCAAGGAATTCTGAAAATTAGAAGTCCATGAAATAAGAAACATAAAACTCAATATAAATAGATAGGCCTAGAAATTGAAGGCCCTAGATAATCGGAAGCCTAAAGCGGTAGCTTTAGCAGCTTTGCCCTCGAGACACCATTGGGTTATCGGATTATTGCCCTCGGTAATAAAACATGTATTTTCTTTTTATCCACACAAAAGATAACCTTTGCACTAGCACGTTACTTCCTTTCCTTTTTCTATGTCCTTTATAATGAAAACATGCAAGCCACAAACATAGAGTTCAAGTAAGTTTACCATTCTTTGGACCGAAGCATTTAGGAAATCATCCTTGATTTTATCCCCCTGTAAGAGAAGCGGGATGTAATTCTTGTATATCCTGCATATTTAAGAGGGAGAAAGTTACGTCAATACTCATTTTTGGTCACTGATGAGTTGACATGGTAATAGTTACTAAATCTACCATGAGTTTCCGGCAGCATTTGATATAATATCGTATAATATCCAAGGATGAATCCCAGCTTGAACGCCAAGAGAAATGGCCTCCACGGAAGCAACAAAATGGATGCCTTTGAGCAACTCAATGACCTTCTCGGATTTTCTGAGAAAAATATAAGGAACCATATTAGAAAACGCAAAACTAGTTAACCTTATTAGCATAGCCAGTTCCATACCACATTTAACTATTTTACACCCAACTGACCTTTTCACTTGCCCAACATTACTAGTCAAAGTCATTAACTACTGTTATTATTTGTTCTAAAAGAAGTTTTATTTCTTTGCATAATGTACTTTTCATTTGTCCCTCTTTACTCATGATCTCGCTTATACATCTGAATCGTCAGAAGATGGTTCTGTGTTCCGTTTAAGTCATTTTGTAAGTATTCTCAACACTTTTTATAAAACTTCAACATTATCCATAAATCTAACATTTTCATACATAAATTCAACATTTCTACATAAGAAACTATCACTTTTAAAAGCCGGTTTGTAAGGGGTTTTGTGACTCAAACAGAACAGAAAGTCATCTCTAAATGACTTGGAGGCACACAAAAAAGCTCACGGACTAAAATATGACAGATAAAAAACATATTGGAGACACGATACTTAGGGTTAATAACATCTTTCATGTAATGAACTTGTAATCTGTCGCTATCATATGGTAACCGGTAGAAAAGGATGACGCTTCCCTGTTCTAGTTTCCGGGAGGGCAAGTCTTTGGCGTGGATGTACGCGACCTAAGCGAGGTATCCTGTGGCCGGTTCCGACCCTATCCCTGTCCCTAGTAACCCAAAATATGTACGTGTTTGAACCCTAGACCTATTGTGAGAAGGTATGGTACCTTATCACCAGTGTGAACTTGATCATTTATTTGGGGGCGAATTTATTTTAGAGGGTGCCCGATCGGAAATTTGTTTGTAACCTCAACTAAATTACCTGAAAATCTATAATATTTACACTATGTGTCAGAATTTTAGGGGGCGGAACCTCCCTGCCCTCAAAGAGGTCCGCCTGCTTATCACTAAGCCAACAGATGGTGGTAACCGAATTTTTTTTTAGCTTAACGTAGCAACCATATAAACCGCCACGTGACATCATCAATCAAGGCAAACGCCACATCAGAATCACATCACTAGTTACAACCAAGAGCAATGAATTACATATTCGTTACATACAAATAGCAATTCACCTGAAGTAAACTACATTTTGAGTACTAGTATAATCAAGTGCCACGTCAGCATCAAGTCACTAGAGTTGCAAGTTTTTTACTAGTAGTAGAATAGAAATGAATACATTTTCAAGCAATTACAATAAATCGCTATACAACTAGGTACAATTACTACTACAGGTAAGCATTACTTCAATTGATTAGTTATTACTCTAATAGAAAGCAAATAAAGTTAGTTAAATCAAATACTAATGAAAATGAAAGTACCGTGACTGATCGGAATCCATTATAGTGAAGAAAATAATTTCAGTCTATGATGCTCTGCTTTGTCAAGTGAGAGTTGAGTGTATGATATAATAAATGTTTGTTGTTGATCGATGAGAAGAAGCTGTTTACTTGTGAGACTGGATATATGCGAAGAGTATTTAAGTGCCTGGCTGACGTGTAACAATAGGTCAAAGGGATTGATAGTGACGCGGTAGGTACACCCAATTTGAGTTTCTTGTAGTACGGAGTAATATTTTTTTATTTATTATTTTTAGATTTTATATTTTATGTTTATCAAACTTTGTATTTTATGTTCATTATTTTTTTTAGATAATTTTATCCACTTTGACAAAATAGTTTTTTTATAGTTTTCTACTCCGTATTTTTTATATCTTACTACTTTTCACTTATCAAACTTCGTATTTTTTTTTGTCCTTTTCTTATTTTACAGTTTTATAATAAAAACAAAATTATTAAAACAACAAAATAAATAAATAAATAAATAAAAGATTATTAATTATATTTTAAGGGATACCAATATCCAATCCTAAATAATAATTAGAGTAAATTGTAGAAATCGTCCATAAAGTTTGGCTAAATTAGATGCGTTGTTAAATAGTTTGAAAGTCAAGATAGATCGTTCGATAAAACAAACCTTTTGTAATTTTGGTCCTCGTTTAATCGACGTTAAGTGGATTAGTTAAGTTACACGTTAGCCTTTTGGGCAACAATTGTTGCAACGCTCATCCTTTAAACTAACTCGCTTAAAGCTAACGCAGAACTCTAACTAATTCACTTAACCTCGTAAAGCTGTGGACCAAAAATTTCAAAAAGGTTTGTTTTAGGAATAATCTATGCACTTTCAAACTATTTAGGAAGAAACCTACAATTTGGCCAAACCTTAGGACGATTCCATTAATTTTTTAGAATATCCTCAAAATGCAAATACACACTCACAATACACACATAACACATGATATAACCATTCCGCCTTCTTGATGTCGCAGACTTAAAATCCCGAGTGGGACATTTTTTGCTTTAGCTTTTGTTTTCCGAAAGTCTTGCATTGGTTTTGCCGTAAAGAATCTTTTCTTTTGTCTCTTTCCGCAAAACACTCATGAAGTTTTTTTATCAACTTTTGTTTCTAAAAACATATTTACCATTATACGCTTTTTAAGAAAATTCATCGTTGTGTTGTGTTTTAAAAGGACGTGGTCTAATATGTAACAAATATAAAGTAGAGGGTCCATTATGTAAAGTTTTCCTTTTAAATAATTTGTTTCCCGCTCATTTGATCCTAACATAATTAAAACCATTTTTCCTCCATTTCTTTATCTCCTTCATTTCTCTTTTATGCCATTGTTATGGTATCAAAGCTAATCGACAATGGCGACTTCACCTACTGATCATTACATAGTGTGTGTCTAAGTGTAATCGATCTTCTTGTGTTGTTTCCGCGCGTAAATTGATCACAATTAGGTCAAATTCTTTGTGTTTCTTTGTGATTGAACAAGATGACTAATCAAGTGAATCCTAATGCTCATGCTTTGTTTCAAAATCCTCTATATCTTCATCCCAATTATGGCCTTGGATCTTTGATAGTTCAAGAAAAGTTGATTGGTTCATAGACTTATAGGGCATGGCGTAGGGTCGCTGAGATTGGTCTTTCAACAAAGAGAAATTGGGATTTATTAAAGGTATTGTTCTTCGCTCTACAACCGATCCTAATCTTGCCGAATTGTGGGACACGTGTAACAATATGGTGATATGTTGGATATTAGGATCTATTAGTGAATCAATTGCAAGATCTGTTATGTTTGTTGATACTGCTAGTGATATGTGGTTGCAATTGGAAAAAAGATTTGCACCAAGTGATGGTTCAAGAAAGTATAAACTCAATAAAGATACTTATGCTATTAGTGGTGGTTCGATTAGTGAGTATTTTACTAAGATGAAGTGTGTTTGGGAGGAATTAGATAATGTGATTGTGTTGCATGCAATTACTGTTACTTCTGAAATTTTAATTTTCTTGACTGCACTGAATCAACAAAAAAGAGGAATAAAGGTTGTTTCAATTTCTAAATGGTCTTGATGAAAGTTATAGTAATTTGAGAAGTCAACTGATGTTAATGACTCCATTGGCAAGTGTGGAAAGTGCATGTTCAATGTTGTAGCAAGAAGAGTCTTCAAGAGTGTTGTTTGGTGCTAGTTCTTTTGAGTCCACAATATTGTATAACAAAGGAGTTTGTCAAAGATAAGTGTAGTGTAACACCCCCAAAATTTATCGCAGCAGAAGATTGTGTCACTGGGCTATTACATCATAGCACACAGTACAAGTTACAGAAAACGACTCTAAATGAGACGTTTTGAAATAAATTGTCATTTAATATAAAATATCAGAGTTTACAAATGAGATCCCACAAGTTTTAGTGTACACGAGTAGTACATACAACATAAAATTTTAAAAGTTTTTCGAATGATAATATATGCATCGTCTTCAAAATATTTTTTGTGCAACTTCACATGGCAGCGTAAACCTTAGGAACATGAGATAAAACATGCTAAAAAAATCAACACAGAGGTTGAGTGAATCCACAGGTTTATAGTTGTAGAAATGGACAAACGGTTTTAGATTTATAATAATAATTGTTACGTTTAAAATTATCGATAACATAGTTATTATTGCAGTAAGATCATGACAACCAAAGCTTTAACGGATATTAATAGAAATTGATATTAAAAATAGTAATAGTGGCCCTAGTAGGTATTTTGTCGTTATACCTAGTGAATCTCAAATGGAGTGTGTGTGACTGGTCAATATGGTATTGGTCAGTTCCAATATGCCTATTCACATTACTCGCGCTCACTACATCTAATGACTAATGGTTTCATGATATAGGGACTTAAACATGGAAATGGTGGTACTTAGTGCCAATAAAACATTCAGATAGCATACAGTTTGTAAATAATTGTCCATAGTAAAACAGTTTAGCATGTATCTCCCCCAGGGAGTTTGTAAAATAGTTAAATAAAATGGGGTTATGAACTCACCATAGTGATCAGCAACATTGTACAATGATATAAGATGTATCAAGAGATTACGAGCTTTAGTGATACCCTAAAGATATAATACGCGTCTTAGGTTATTATATACGACGAGAGCTTACGAAATAAGCTTTATATGTGTATTTATATAATTTAGATATTGTACACATTTATAAGTTTCAAAAGTTGAGTTTTCAAAATATTAACAAGCCCTTATTTGAAATTAATTTAATGTTCGAGTTTACGTCACCTTTATTAGTCAACTTTTCCGAATTTAATTACGTTTAAGTTTACTAGTTTACGTAAGGTATACGGGTCTATTTTCCGATAGTGGGTCCCGCCACTCCGGTTTAGAAGTAAATGTGGTCAAGTGATTTCAATTTATAATTAGTCGTTAACGTTAAGTTACTATTTATTAAGTTATTTTGGTTATGAAAATCTATATCACTTTTGGTCATAAAGGATTATGACTTGGTTTTATTTTCTCAAATAGGTATTTATATGTTTGTATAAGTTTTACAAATATAGCTACTTTAACCATTTCATAACATATTTAAGATTTTCTAATATAAACTTATATGCCAAAACTATATTTCATCACGCTTTGGTTTCTTTAAATATAGTTATTCCAACTTTATGACTACGTTATTTCTAACACGTAAAAGGTCATAAATCGGTTTTTATGTCTTTGAAATTGTATTTAAATGTATATATAATTTCTAGTGACCTTATATCCTTGTTTACATCATAAAATTAGTCAAATTACTAATTTAAACTTGTGATTAAGTGCATAAAGTTTGGCGATTTCTACAGCTGCAAGAACGACCATATGTTGAGTTCTACAACACTTTAGGATGCGGGCTTTTTCTTAAGTTTAAATTTATGTATTAGCTATATTTCATAAAACTACGACGAGTCACATAAATTTCCAGAACTGTCCCGTTTTGCCCAACGAAATCTGATAGTCAGTTTTTAACACATTTTACCGTTTTGGCTCTTATTTACTCATATGGATGAGTTACGAGGTGGGATGTTACACCCGTATCCCGAAATACAAATAGGCCCTACCCTAGATGAATATGGTCTAAGGACTTGACAAGATTGACTAGTCAACCCGATAGTCAAACTAATCATTAATACATATTGTGTTATAGTTATAGAAAGTAGGGGACCTAAGTTGCCATATTATAACTTGTTATAGAAGTGTAGTGTGACCAAATTATAAAGAATGGGACTCAAGGACCAATTGTGTCAAATGGCCAAAGATACCACCTACTTATCTCTAGACACTTCCCATCCTTCACTTACTTTCCGTAAAGATATGTGTGAGTGGGTGTGTCGAACCAGAAGAAAGAGGAGGAGACCATCATGTTTTGATGGTCAAATGAAGAAGGATTAGTGGTCTAATACTAGTAATGTGCCCTAGTCATAATCCTCATGAAAGTAAGTAACTTCAATTATGTTGAATTAATTGTTTAAGAGTTGGGTTCTTGTACCCAAGTTGGGGTTTGGATAATTGTGGTTATATACACTAATTAAGATGTTATAGTATAATTGGGTAAAACCCTTTGATGGAATTGAAGTAAATGGGTAGTTGGGTATGATCATGTTATGATCATAAGGTTTGATTAAAAGAGTTATATTAATCTTGAAGTGGCTTATTATGGGTAAAAGTAGGATAATTGATGGGTTGAGTATCACATAATCAATATATGATTATGTAATGATTAGAGGATGTTTATGTAAGCCATGGTTATGTAAACCATGGCTATAGTTAATTAATGATGTTTTAAGTATACTTTGATTATTGTGTTTAAGGATGTTAGCTATGGATGAAGTTAGACTTTATTAATGAAGATGGTGGTGATATAGTGATAGCTTAGCATGGATTGCTAAGGTAAGTAATCCGGTTACTACATGCTTAATGTGGATATTATTGTATGATGTGTTTATGGTTGTTATAGTAAACATTGGTTACAGTTAAGCTAATGAATCATCATGAGAATTAATGATGGTTATAGAGTTAATTGCCTAAAGATGTGTTAAGGTATGTGTTATTGCCTTATGTGCTATTTGTGCTATGGTTTGTGTGTTAGTGATGCTTATGTGAATTGTATGATGATGAAGCATGTCCATGTCTTAGCCGACACTTACTAAGCGTTATCGCTACATGTTACTGATTGTTAATGTTATTGTAGGTTCATGTGCTTGAAGCGATATGGCTTGGATTGGGTGTTGGATCATGGAATGATTATTGAAGATTGTAATATGTCATAATAGGAGCTAGGTAGATACCGAGCTCGTGTGATGAATTTGTACCCCCGTGAGTCTTTTTATAGTCTTGCAAAAGTGTCGTCAATCGACAAGTATATGTCATAGTCGTTATAGTATTTTAAATAGTCAAATTGGAAGTTATGGTTAGTTTAAAAGGGGTGTTTGGATTAAAGTGTATTTCTACCCATTTTGGGTTGGATGGGTCAAGTAAGTATTAAAATACATCATGGTTGATTTGGTTATAGTTTTGTAAGGTCTTTAGATATTTTGGAAATGTTAAAGTGTTAAAATTGATTGAAATGGGTCAAGTGTGATTGTGCTTTTTTTTTGTCAAAAGTGCAGTCTCAGACTGACGCGCCGTCATAGATCTTATGGCGACGGCGTCGGCTTAAGGTAGACGGCGCAAGTTATAAGTCTTCGAGCCGTCGCGTGTTAAAGGTGATGACGTCATAGCTTATAAAGCGACGTCACCACTTATTACAAAGAATTAAATGAGGCTTTATTGTAATCTTGGGTCATCATTTTTAAAGGGTAAACAAGTATAAGTTATAAAAGGGTTGTCAAAGGTAAATTGTTATAGTTTTTGTTATTTATTGAAGAGTTTTAGTAATAGTCAAATGTTCCGGTCAAAGTTTTAAAATCGAGTAATTTCCAACAAACCGGGAATCGGGCGTAACATGGATTTACGCTAAAATGACCACAAGACACACTATACAACCCTATTATATTCCCTAAGTTTCATGGCTCACCGAGTTTTGTAGAAAAATTGTGTAAGTGGACTATTTCGGTTTTGAAGTTTCAAAATCGTATATAGGGCTTGTTTTAGTGTTTTTAAGATTATAGCTCATGTGTACAACATATAAATAATACAATATACTACCTACAAATTACAAATACATCAAAATATACATCTAGCTATTACAACCATAGTGAAGTAAACAAGAAATAATCATAAACCTTACAAGTATATGGATGAATATTACTAGAACAAGATCACTAACTAACTCCTAATCACTTATAATCTTCAACCCTTGCTTCCAATACTTTTCCCAAGATTATTTTACTCTTTATAAAGCCATGTAAAAATCTTATAATTTCAGTCCCTTAACCCTTGTACAACTTCTATTTGAATCAAAGGATCAACAAATCAACAAAAGCTTCATGTAGAGATCTCTTTGGGCTTCAACTTTGATGCGATTGGTTGTATGAAAATAAAATGGATGGTGCTATGTTATTGATGGTTGCCGCTTTTAGAGAGGAAATGAGGAGGTGTGAGTGAGTTGTGAGTTACTTTGACTAGATATAAAAGATCTTAGATATTATAGAAACTTACATGATAAGTTTGCAAGGTATCTACATGAATCATCACCAAAACATTAATTGTCGTGGTAATATCTAATATGTCGCATATATGAAAGGAGGTGACGATTGTATATTTTTGTGATATAACCGAGTTACGGTGTGTCGTTTGATCCCGGTAATTATTAACGTTAAGTATTTAAATCACGAAACTTAAAACCGGTATCTTAAAAATATAAAACTTGTAAGGAATGTTAAAACTTATCAATATAAGTGATAAGTTTAACTGAGAGCTGAACGTTGTTAAAATCTAAAACATAGATTAAATACGCGTAAACGTAAAACGTACGAAGTTTACGTGAATGGAAAAAGTGTAATATGGCTTTTCAAATATGATTATTGTGAACATAAAAGGCTTATAATGTGTAGACTGGGCTTAGTCTAGTGTCGGTTGGTGTTAAACGTGGGTTAAGTTTAAAACCGTAAATGTTAAACCCTTAATTTATGAATCTTAAAATTGGGTAAAGTAATTATCTAGATATTTTTAGGCTTTACATAACAAACTAATGAGGAGGAGTGTTGGACTTTGGTAGCTTGACAATATGGACTAGAATGGTTAAACTAAAGTAGTTATTTTTTGTAGAATATTATGTGATATTTAGTGTAAGTAAACAAGTGTTGATTTTATGGTCAAATGGGAGGAAATAAGTTGACTTTTCCATAAATGTAAAATTTTTAAACGTCTTAAAAATGCGGTGCATGAATAGGTTAAGTTCGCGATAAATAAAATGCTTAAACGCGAGTTTAGACTCAGAAACACATGGTCTATTTGTTAACATTGAAATTAAATTTTAAAATTCCATATAATGTTTATAAATTGACGAGGATTTAATTTAACGTGGGGAAAACTATTCAGAGTTGGTTTTCATTATGCACGGGATAACCTAATGGTTATAATTAAAGTTAAAAATTGTTCGCGATTTTGGATAAAATATTTATGTTTTGAATAAATATTAACGTGAAATTTTCGAGTTGTTACATGTAGTATCCGTAGTTTTAAGTGGCATCCCGCTTGGCATCCAAAGTCTAAGTTGAATGTGAAAATCAGGCTAAACCAAAGGATGTGCAGAGTGTGCGAATCAAGTTTCACCAAGATTAAAGACCGATGCACATGTTGAAATCGGTAAGTGTAGTTAGCGATATTTGGCGAATCCGTAAAAGCATTGGGAAGTAGTGAAATGGATTTTGAAATATTTGCGGGTACTTGAACATGGGTTTGGTGTATGGGATGATTGTAGCAACCATTTGATCGTAATAAAGTTTTGTTGATTCGCACTATGCTAAGGATCCGGATAAAGGTAGGTCAATCACGTGTTACACCTTTTAGTACGTGGATGTGTTGTAAGTCGGAACGCAACGCCACAACACGTGGTGGTTCTTTCAACTACGAGGCAGAGTATATGGCCCTTACGGAGGCTATGAAGGAAGCTATTTGGCTAAGGGACTCTTGGAAGAGTTGGGCGTGGAACTTAACACTATGGCAGTTAATTGTGATAATCAGGCTTCGATTCACTTATCGCGGAATCATGCTTTTCATGAAAGGACTAAGCACATTAATGTATGTTATCACTTTATCAGGGAGGTCTTGGAAACAAAGACGGTTAGAGTTCTGAAGGTGCATATTGAACACAATGTTGTGGATGCCTTGACGAATGTGGTACCCGAACTTAAGTTTCTGCACTGCTTGGAGTTGCTGAGTGTCGGTGTAGGCTAATATAAAGCCTAAGGTGGAAATTGTTACAAGTTTAGTCTCTATATTAGCTTATTGCTAAGTCCATGGGTCATAGTGTTAATGTTTAGTTATTAGTCAACTAGGAATAACATAGCTTGAGTCCCAAGCTACACGTTTTCTTGTTTCCTGTTTTTACAACCGATTTATAGTCATTGTAAGAGTCTGTTTTTCCTCCCCCTCATATCTATAAAAGGAGGTGAGGGGGAAGGGTTTGTACGCATTCTTTTAATACTAATCGTTTGGTTAGGGTTATATTCTTGTGCTCGTTATTCTTTACTTTTCTGTCAAGTTAAAAGTAGACTGCAAGTGTATCGTCTTCGAGATCGAATTAATCCGCTCTAGTAACCAGAGGTTGTTGATCGTTATCAACATAAACAATGATATATTCGGATAATGTTTAGTTAAGGAGAATTTCTTCACCTTTTTCATGATTAATTTTGGTATCTTCAACTCTTGTAATAGATTAGATAAAATCCTTCCAAAGAACGCGAGTAACATGATCTCTTCATTAAATTTTCGAGCTACCTCACCAACTATATCGACAACGCATCTTACCATCAATTAAAGAGTCAAAGTCTAGCGCCAAAAAGTCTACAAGTCAACGTGGAAAATTTGTGTTCTTTAGTTAATCCCGTGAACCGGATCAATACGCTCCTATGGTATTTTATTCAAATATTTATTTCGTCAAATATCTACACTTGCGTAACGATAAATAAGCTTATAGGTATTAACAACGTGAGAACGATAAATAAGCAATTAAGCGAGCCACAAGTGATAGTAGTACCGGTGGGTGACCCACCGGAAGTTCTCACTTATGGACCACAAGCTCTATTGATATTAGGCAATGAAGAGGAGAGCATGCGAGCCGCTAGTCACAAGTGAGTTCAATTCAAGCCGGCCCGGTTTTAATCCGGCACGTTACTCAATGATTTATTATCGTGTGGAGGCGGTACGGTTTCCGAGCGGACGCCGCTAATAATCCCCACTGCGCCAGCGTAGACCCGGTTAAGACAACATAGTCTGGGTATGTGGTGGATGAGGGCCTACTGTGTGTACCGCATGGTAGGTGAGACTCTCGCTCAAAAAAATGAAAGTCCCCGTCAAAAAAAAAAAAAAGGTATTAACAACGTACTATTAAAGTAACATAATCACACGTCCATAAATTAATCCATAACCATGTCTAGAATTGTACCATTACCTTCTTTCGCCTCATACAACTCACCTTGTTCTTCTTCATCACCACCATTCAATTCTTGAAAATATTTCATATTTCCCAAATTGCCTTCCAACCGATTGTAATGGACTCAAGATCGATTACCCTTTTGGAATAAAGAAAATGAAAATAGTCAATATTGTGGTTATGAAGGTTTGGGAATCAACTGCTCAACCATAAGTGGACATGAGCTTCCCACTCCCATTATGAATCTTGGTGGTGACTTTTACCACGTACAGAATCTTAACAATACGAGTATTACTCTCGTCGACGACGATGTTCTTAGCGTTTTTCCAGTTCAAAACGAGTGCCCCTGGGTGAAGCATAAGATTGAACTGGAAAGACTGCCTTTAAATTTTACCTCGAAAAATCTTAATCTAAGTTTTCATTTCAACTGTACTAGTAGTGTTCCTCCTTTCGCAAGTGAGATACCGTGCTCAAACAATGATGGTCCGAACAGGTCGTATGTTTATGTTATACCTCCTGATATGCCCGATTACGACTGGGAGAACATGTGTGCCAAGAAGGTGATAACCACGGTAATAGATGTTTTCAGTTCTCCTGGACGACTGGACCGGAAGGAATTGGTTGACGCTTTGAGGACAGGATTCGAGCTAAACTGGAGGACACCAACGAACAATTGCAGTAAGTGTGAAGAGTCCGATGGGCTATGTGGTTATAACAATTCGACTGGGTTCATGTGTTTTTGCTCCGGTGGTACCTTCAGAAATGACCACTGCAAAGGTACGACTTTTCTTATTCAACTGTTTAACCTTGTTGTCACTTGTCGTGTGGTAATGCCTTTATCTTGACTCTTTTGGCATCCTTCACTAATGCCTTTGACACGGACGTTAAGCACCTTTCACTAATGCCTTTATCTTGACCCTTTTGGCATCCTTCACTAATGCCTTTGACACAACACTTAGAGAGGAAGAAAGAACTATCAACAAGAGAACTTCAAGAGTCTTGATGATGACGAAGCATAGCAACTCATGGACTTGAGCTTGCTCGACTTCAAGAGGCGGTGATCTCGTCTTTAAGAGGAACCTAGAGAATCACACAAAAACAAACACAAACTACATAGAAAGATCATTTGGATCTGAGGTTAGAGAGTTTACAATACTAGGTGAAAGTATGTGTAGGAGTGGCAACCTACAATGAAGAAATGGCTTACTATTTATAGATAAAAACATGCTACTGTTCTACGGATCCCTGACTTGATGGATCCGTCTAGTGTATTCAGAGGGATCTGTGAGACGCTCCTTTTTACCCATGGGTTTTGTGTCATGGGTCCTAGGCTTTGGACCATGGGTATCCAAGTAGATACAATGTATCTAGAAGATGCAATGCATCTAGTCCATGGGTTATGGGTTAGCTCCATGGGTCATGGATAATACCCATTATGACTTATGCATGATGTCATGCAATGGGTCATGGGTTATGCTCCATGGGTATGGGTCATGGACTTTGGGTTTTACCCAACTACATTCAATGTATTAAGTCAATGGGTTAAATACTTCAACTTCTACCCATTATAATACATACTAGGTATGTATATATCTACCCAATATGTAAACACTAGTTGTTGTTCATATGCATTACTAAATCATGAAAGCACTATTACTTGTTTAGTGTTTTATATGAAAATGTGAGTGTGTTAGTAAACTATTGGCTCAAACCTTTACGCATTTTATTTGTTTCGTTAAAATGATTTTACGTTTGTTATCGACAAAACATTAGAAGATTGTAAAATATAAATAAACGTTTTACTGACTTATTTGTATTAACAATTAGGATTGACTAAATGATAAGAGGAATTATGATAACTCTTGTTTTAAACATGTTTATTATAATTACATTGCCTAAATTGGTCAAGTAATTACCCACACCCTTAATATGTACTCATTTCTAAGCCTATCGTTTCATAGCTCGTGATATTTCGATGGATTCCAAATACTAGTGAAGAACATTGTTTACAATCCACCCCAAATGTTACACCCAAATCGTCTTAGCCTTCTTTGTATGCACTCAATTTTAGTGCATTATTGTTACAACATTAATGTTAAACCCTTAGTTAATTATCTAGTTGCTTATATGGTTGCTAAGTCGAGTCAGATCTTGTAAATATAGTTTTGGGAAGATCGAGACTTATGGTAGTATTTATTATGGAGTAATGGGAAAGAAAGTCAAATTATTACCCCCATATATACGTTGATATTTAAGTACTCCACATGTTTTGATCCTTGCAATTCGTGTCATTAGTTAGTTTATATTTATGCAAAAATGCAAGTGTAGGAATGCAGTTATAAATTTACTATTGTCTATATGTATGACTAGAATTTATCCAAGTATAAGATTTTATTGTTAAGTAATTTTACATTAATAATCATTTGTTTGGATGCCTCGAGTAAGCGAGATTAAGGATTCACAAATTTCGCTAATTGAATAAACGCTAGTTAGACTATTAGGTTAAAGTAGCTAGCTGTGAACTTTAAATAAGCATATGGCTAAAATGATAACTAGTAATAGTTAACATCATTAAGAAATCTGAATGATTAATTGAAGACTTAATGAGTGTAGGCTAGTAAACCTCTGTCACTCCATTCGAATTAGTTACTAATAGACATACGAGTTAGGACTCCAGCTACCCGCACTAGGCCTAGCTCATATAAGATCACTATTAGGGAAGACAACAAGACACTACACGTGTTAATCGAATCATAGATACAAGTAGGGAAGTAACTAAGTAAGCACGTTCTTCTTTATTGATTTCCATCCATTTCGTTATCTATTATTTCATTATTATTTAAGTACTTTTAATATTGATATCGTGTTGATCTCTCATATCGAAAACCTCCAATCTTCTGTTTATTGTTCTTTTGTTTATTGTCATTTTCATTCCATCAATTTATTTCATCAATTTATTTCATCGCTCCTTGCGAACAACCAACTCTTACCAAGTCTATGCTATACGAGATCGAGTACACTGCCCGTGAGTGTTAGTCTTACTTGTTGAATCGGTTAATAAATATTAAAAAGAGATTTAACACATAAACAACGTTTTACTGAAACTAGACAAGTACCTGTTTATAATGACTAAGATTTTATAGTGGTTGATAATATAAGTATAGTTGCGATACTTTGGTTAATGGTTCGTGTAACGTGTATGCGTACAATGTAAAATAGTCAAATTTTAACTAAAAAATGTTGTAACAAATGATAATTCAACTAAAAAAATACTGGTAATTTTTAAAATGTATCAAAAATGTATAAAAACATTGGGTAAAAGCCATAAAATAACAACGTACTTTTTCAAATTTCGAGTTGAACACATACTTTTTATCAACATATATACCACGTCTTGATTTTGTTCGACTTCACCCATATGACCGATTATATTAATATAATATTATATTAAATAATATTATTTTATTACAATATGGGTAAAGTCGGAACAACATTTGAAAGTACATGGGTGTATATGTTGATAAAAAAGTATGTGTTTCAACTCGGTAAATTTGAGAAAGTACGTTGTTATTTTATGGCTTTTACCCAAAAACATTATATAAAACTGAAAATAAAAGCAACTTCTTTTAAAACTTATGTATCGTTTCAAACAACTTAAGTTAAACAATATATGACATATTTTAAAAAAAAAACATATAAGTCAACTATTTATGGAAGGGGATGTTAAAAAAAATTGAAAATATAAAACCATTTAGATAAAAAAAAAATGTGAACAATAGATAAAAAAAATGGTATATTAATTTATTCATATCACCTTTTGTTGTGTTTAATAAAATCTAACTATATATAATTTACAAACTTTTGTTCAAGTTATAAAAAAATATATATTTTTTTGTTTTTAACGAGCATGTTAGAGTTCGAGCTTGAGTTAATAAACGAGCTAACCGAGTTAGTTCTCTTTAACGACCTTCTTAAGCTTGAAATACTGCATCATAAGAAAAATATAAGAAACATAATTGAGCCTCGAGCTCGGGCTCGAAAAATAAAAAAATATTCGAGCTAAAGTGTTGAAGCATAATCCTGCGCGGCAGGATTCAACGACTCTCCTGGCCGTTAGTCGCCTTCTCGAGCCCCAGTAGACTGTCAACAAAGAGAACTCGTTAGAGTGGACCCGAGGCCGTAGCCCGGGTCCACCTCCGACGGTCAGTTAGTATGCCCCGTGGCATAGCAAAAGATGTTAGGTTTAGAGATAACTGCGTGTATATATAGGCATGCATTGGGTTTAGGTGTAGAGTGGGCAGATCGCCGGACCGACCCATTCCCGCCCAACCGGACCATACGCCTACAAGCCCCCAAGTCTAGTATGAGATAGCACATAGCTATGTTATGCTAGACTTAAGTTTCGATGGTCGCGTGGGTGAAAGTGGAACCCGCATGCCGCATCCCGGTAAGGCGCACTTTTGTACCGCATGACACAACATGGTGCGACGAAGACATGCTTCAGTATCAGTCTGTTGTCTGGCGCGACAAAGATGTGCGACGAAGACGTGCTTCGCGCGATAAGTATGCGTTGTGTGCGACAAAGATGTGCGACGAAGACGTGCTTCGCGCAAGAAGTGCTTGTTGTCTTGGCGACAAAGAGGCGCGGAGGACGACGCTTCGCGCATAGGTGCGCGCTAAAGATGTGCGACGTAAAACGTGCTTCGCTACGTGCGCGTCTTCACAACCGACAGAGGACGCCTCCCTACGGTGAGATGGTGCGAATATTTAAATTGCCTTTGTATCGAGCTTGCGCTCGCCCAAATAATCTGCGCGACGCGTCACGGAAGCAGTTGTAGTATGCACCGTAGCCCCCAAGTTTGATGGTGCTACTCGTGTAGGAGCATTAAACTTATTTAATCTGAAAAAACACTTAATGCAAAGATTAAAGTATATGCCGCGAATCGCAAAGATATAAAACTTAATGAAATTAAACAAGACATAGCATGAATAATATAGTGCACATAGCATAAAAATATAAAACCTATCGTGAGGTTGTACAAACTACATAAACAATTGTTTGTATAAAATAAAACCTATCGTGAGATTTTTTTAATGTATAAAATAAAAACTCGGATGGATGTACCGTGACCGCGACTCAATGACGCATATAGATTTATCGTAACCACATAGACTCGAACGCTTCGGATGATCGCAGATGTTTATACCACGGCCTTTGGTCCGGCGCATCATGGCGATTGACTAGCATCGTGGTTTTCGCGCGACGCGTTCTCGCGAAGATCTCTCGAACGCACGGCTTACGCGGGTAGATTTATCATGATCGCGTTGTTTGAGCGCGAACAGGCGTACCAACCGTAAAAAATTGTATCTGCGCGAATGTATCGCGGCTAAAAAATAAAATAGCTCCGACCGTGCGGGCTTTTTCTTAGGTCCGATCGTGCGGACGTAAACCAAACGTATTTAAGTTAAAATAAGCCAATAAGAAAAGGACTTAAATTATTTAAGTTATTTTATTATGTAAACCAAACGGATGGCATATCTGAAAATAAGCCAATTCGAAAGTTATTCGTAACTTCTTGTTAAAGTTTTACGCATCTAAATTCAAAAAAGAAAGTTTGCTCGTAGCAAAATTGTACGCATCTGAATATTATATGAATTGTTTGCTCAGGTTATCATCTGAATATCAAAACATGGACGCATCGGAATTTAATTATTTTATTAAATTCACATGATGTTAGGCAAGTTTTACGCATAACAGAATGCAAAGGTATTTAGAGTTACCGACTTTAGGAATTTATCTCGCTTTGTAATATGAGAACACGAAACATAGTTTATTCGTAACCACATAGACTCGAACGCTTCGGATGATCGCAGATGTTTATACCACGCCTTTGGTCCGGGCGCATCATGGCGATCGACTAGCATCGTGGTTTTCGCGCACGCGTTCCGCGAAGATCTCGAACGCACGGTCTTACGCGGGTAGATTTATCACGATCGCGGTGTTTGAGCGCCAACAGCGTATCAACCGTAAAAAAAGATTCGCGCGAATTTATCGCGGCTAAAGATAAAATAGCTCCGATCGTGCGGGCTTTTCTTAGATCCGATCGTGCGGATTAAAAGATAAAATAGGTCCGATCATGCGGACTGTTTCGTTTATATACGATTTATCATGTAAACCAAACGTGTTTAATTTAAAGTAAGCCAATAATAAAGAGACTTTATTTAAGTGATTTGATTACATAAACCAAACGTAATAATGAGAAACTATGTTTACGCACCATAGTTTTTGGCTATCTCACGCTTACAACCAAACGTAATAATGAGAATTTAAATTACGCACCATGTAGGAGCATTAAATTACATCTACGAACCATAATTCGAAAAAGAATCTTTGGTTTGTGGGTACTAACTTCATTCAGATGGTTTTAGAGTTTACCGACATAAGCAATATCTTTTCGGTAATATGAGAACACGAAACTTGTTTATTCGTGGTCCCACTGACTACGCCAACTTGTTGAAGATAATCTGGCGCGGCAGGATTCAACGACTCTCCTTGGCGTTAGTGCCTTCTCGAGCCCAAGTAGACTGTCAACAAAGAGAACTCGTTAGAGTGGACCCGGGCCGTAGCCGGGGTCCACCTCCGACCAGTCAAGCTTAGATGCTGGCGCAAGATAAAGAAAAGATGTTAGGTTTAGAGATAACTGCGTGCAGTATATATAGGCACGCGACAGGGTTTAGGTGTAAATGCAACAGATCCGCCGGCCGACCCATTCCCTACGGTCCGGACCATACGTCTACATAAAGTTCGAACAACAAGTTAAAAATTTTATTCGAGCTTGAGCCGAGCTCGAGTCAAGTAATTGATAAACGAGCCTAGCTCAAAATGTCTAAAACTTAATTCGACTTGAATCATTAACACCCAATGACCCAAATGTGGTTATAAGATGCTATAATATATTGGTTCGGTTAACTGTTTACTTTTCATACCGTGAGAATCACGTTTAAGGCTCGCCTATACCGAAATCTATGACAAGTTGGCCTGGTCAAGAAAAAGTAAAAAACAAACCGTGTTGTTGTTGATAACTTGATATTTTCCAATATAAGAATATTCTTATTACTGTCAAATTGTCGTCGTTTTGAGTCCACTCACACTCACTATCAATTTCCAAGAACTATCGTGTTTTTGTTTTTTGTTTTCACTTCTAAATTTTTGAAATCTAACTATTGAACAAGCTACAATAAAACGTACTTCACATGCATAATGCATTTTTCTTTTTTTTCTTTTTTTTATGGTTATTACTAGTAACACTTGTTCTATATAGTTAACCCAAAATATTAAATTTAGACGGGGTAAATTCAAAAGACAGACAATGACTTAATTCATTATTTTTGTTCATATGATAAAAGAATAATTTATTCTTATGTAGTATTTTATCTTGAACTTTGTTTAATTATTTATTAAACAACTTTAAAAAAACCTTTAAATCATTTAATAAGTAATGAAACAAACTTCAAAATAAAATACTAAAAAAAAAATGATTTTTTTATCAGTTGACCAAAAATTAATTTATTTTTTAACATGATATTCGATTATTTGGCCATTAAATGTAATTTACGGGGTTGAATTCCTCATCATACATCCACATATTTTCCTATGACAAGATTGGATATGTTGTTGTTGTAATTCCTCATCATACATACTTGAACCGCTTAAACAATCTCCTTTCAAGAAAGTTGGTATATGTTACCTCTTCACATTTATTTGCACTAAACATGATTTCAACTTGAAATATTATACATTTGATAATAGTCACAATTTTTGTCCATTTGATCACTACTTTCACCATTTGCATATTAATTAACAAAATAAATTATTGATTTTCTTTTTTTATTTGAAACCCAATATATATGTAAATTATAGAGAAAAGAATGATGACATCAATATTTGCTATAAATAAATACAATAGAGCGTTTAGACTTGTTCTTTGAACATTTCAAAAATCATGTCTCACCCACTTCTTTTCTTCCCCTTGTTCTTCTTCATCACCACCATTGCAGCTGCTGAAATTGATACTTCAGCTTTCCCATATTGTCCTTCATCCTATTGTAACGGCGTTAAGATCAGTTACCCTTTTTGGAAAATAGACAACAATCAAACAATAAGTAGTCAGATTTGTGGTTATGAAGGTTTGGGAATCAACTGCTCAACCATAAATAGACGGGATCATCCCATGATGAATTTTGGTGGCAATTCTTACTACGTTCAGAGCCTAACCGATACGAGTATTACTCTCGTCGACTACGATTTAATTTCTAGTGTCTCTCCGCTTCAAAACCGATGCCCAAGGTTGGACCATGGGATTGAACTAGAAAGACTACCTTTAAATTTTACGTCGAGAAATCTTAATCTAAGTTTTCACTATAATTGCACTACAGTCCCAAGTTTTGCAAGCGTGATACCATGTCTGAACAACGAACGTTCAAATAGTTGGTGTGTTCATGTTGTTCATCCTGGTACGCCTTATTTCGACTGGGAGAACACGTGTGACGAGGAGGTGATAACCAAGGTAAAAGATGTATTCGGTTCTCCCGAAGAACTGAGAGAACGACTGCAGACAGAATTGGTTGAGGTTTTGAGGGCAGGATTCGAGCTAAACTGGACGACAACATCGGACAATTGCACAAAGTGTGAAGAGTCCGATGGGGTATGTGGTTATAACAATTCGACTGGGTTCATGTGTTTTTGCTCCGGTGGTACCTCCAGAAATGACCACTGCAAAGGTACGACTTTTCTTATTCAACTATTTAACCTTGTTGTCACTGGTGTATTAATGCGTTACGCAACATTTAGATTATTTCTATTGACTGCATATTTGGTGACGTGGGAAGATGTTATTCGTTAATACATATTTGGTGATATTAGAATTTTACGTACCCATCCTTCTAAAATAGGCTGAGTTCCGTTCAAATATGAAAGACAATCTTCTGAGAGTCGTAATTTGGTGATATTAGAATTTACTAATTATAATACCTAACAAATATTTGTTAGCGTTTCAAAATACGTGTTTATTTTAAGGTGGTGTTATTTATCCTGAGAGTCGTAATGACGTTGTCTATGAATGCAAGCTGGAATTCGCTAAGTCCACGATATGAAAGACAATCTTCTCCCCAGAAGGGATAACCAACCCTGCATTAACATATCCTAATTATAATACCTAACAAATATTTGCTGCTTTTCAAAATAATAATAAGATCACCCTTGCGAGCAATGATATATGGGTCAAGAACCGACATCAAATGCTTGTTTATTGAAACAACATGACTAAATGAGTCTCTTAATATTACAGCGTTTGAGTACACGATTTTAAGTTACATCCCATATAAGTTTCTTTTTCTAGGAGTATATCTTTCGTGTTTGGAATACAATGATGACCATATACCCCGTTAAGAATAAATTGAATTGTTCGGGAGATGGAAGTGGGAGGGTAACTTTTGTTGATGATGAAACGAATTCCTTAGAATGTGGTAGTGAGACTAGGATGGTGTTTGAGGAGTTTAATAGGAGAGACACAATGCAGGTTGAGGATATGTTAATGCAAGGTTTTCCAATGGAGTATAGGGTGGATGGTGCAAGGATATGTTCATATGTGAGAGGTGAGAGGTGAGACGTGTTCAATGCAAGATTGTCACGAGTGATTTTTTTTATCGAAAAACTTTGTCTTTTTTTTGTTGCGAAAAAAAAATTTCTCAAAAAAAATTTCGAAAAAAAATTCCGAAAAAAGTTGAAATAGAATTTCAAAAAAGAATTTGGAAAAAAGTTTCGTAAAAAAACGAACGAAATAAAAATTTTGGCAAAAAAAATCCAAAAAAAGTTAAGGACGATAGATGCAATTTTTCCAAACGGCAGGGACCATTTATGTAATTTACCTGAAGGACGTTGGATGCAATTTTCGCAAATCCATATGAATCATTTATGTAATTCAGAAGGGTAAAATTGTCGTGTTACTCACACAAAGACAAAAATATTAATATTAGTACTCACAAGAATATTTTTTAATTCGCTACTTAAAATAATATTTTTAAATAAGTATATACTTTTTAATGGTATTACTCTATTTAATTTACATCACAACTTAACTCACATGTTTAATCCACAACAATTTTTTAAAATAACTTATAGGCATAACTGGGACGAGTTGAGATCAATATAACTTATATTCATGCATATAACAAACGAATTAATTATACCTTCATTTTTATCTAAATTAATAAAAATTATTTTCCACTTTTTTAAAACAACATATCTTACAAACGGTAAATCTTCAAACTATAAAAATATCATCACGAGAATTAAATTATCTTTTATAGATATGCACTTTTATATATTTTCGACAAACATTTTTTTCAAAATCTCGTCCGAAAAAATCATATATGATTTTACGAATCATATATGATTTTCAAAATCATGCATGATTCGATTTTACAAATCATATATGATTCTCAAAATCATATATGATTCGTAAAATCGAATTATATATGATTTTCACAAATCATATATGATTTTCAAAATCATATATGATTTTTGTTGATCGAAATTTAAAAAAAAGTTGTTAAAAATATATAGTAGTGATATCTATAAAAAGATAATTTAATTCTCGTCATGACAATATAATTTTATCGCAGAACGATTAAAGGTCATGAGATATTTAATTTTTAAAAAGGGTGAAAGTTAATCATAATAAAAAAACGAATTATTATTATTGGCTCATTGGATCACAGAATTGAGATCTATATCAACTTTCGCTAACCTGGGACACGCTTGCAAAGTTTTATGGATGCATGCTAACTACAATTTTCTTATACTCCGTATAAAATAATATTTCTAACAATAATGTCTTTTCTAACTTGTTAAAATTAAAATATAAAGTAAATATTTATTTTTGTAAGAAAACCAAAACTTATATTTAGTTGAGGGGTAAAAGCAATAAAATAACCACGTATTTTCAAAAATGTATTAATTTGAAACATTTATTATTTTATTAACAAATACATCTATGTACTTTCAAATTTTGTTCCGACTTGAAACACATTATATACCGTTAATCATTATGTGACAACGTTAGTCCATTTAGTCAACGAAAGTTTGCAAAGTTAATCCTTTATACTAAAGTCTGCTTTTAATTAACTAAAAATTTAGTTTTCTTACGTTTTCATACGTTTTTATTTATTTTTATACGTATTCGTCAGTTTACACATTTTCGCCCGTTTTATTATGTTTTCATACGTTTTCGTCAGTTTTGAACGTTTTTATACATTTTCATCCGTTTTTATATGTTTTCGTCCGTTTTTATACGTTTTCGTTCGTTTTTTAAGGTTTTATTCCGTTTTTGTTCGTTTTCATACGTTTTTATCCGTTTTTATATGTTTTTATACATTTTATTACGTTTTCATACGTTTTCGTTCATTTTTATACGTTTTATACGTATTCGCCCGTTTTATTACGTTTTTGCCTGTTTTTGAAATTTTCATCCGTTTTATATGATTTCATCCATTTTTATACGTTTTTCATCCGTTTTATACGTTTTTATCTAATTTATACGCTTTATTACATTTTCGTACGTTTTTGTTCGTTTTTATATTTCTTCGTCCATTTTTATACGTTTTCACTCATTTTATTACGTTTTCCTCCGTTTTTATACGTTTTTCGTCCATTTTTATATGTTTATCTTACGTTTTTATCCATTTTCATCTGTTTTTATACGTTTTCTTATGTTTTTGTCCATTTTTATATTTTTCATCCGTTTTTATAAGTTTGTGTACGTTTTTCTACGTTTTCCTTCGTTTTTTTTACATATTTCTTACGTTTTTATACTTTTTATCAAATTTTATATGTTTTCATACGTTTTATACGTTTTCGTCCGTTTTATACGTTTTCGTCCGTTTTATACGTTTTCATCCGTTTTCATACGCTTTCATCCATTTTTCCTACGTTTTTATCCGGACGAAAACGGTTGAACATGTATAAAAACGGAAGAAAACGTATAAAAATAGACGAAAATAGACAAAAACGTATGAAAAAGTAAGAAAATTGGTGAAAACGTAAGAAACGCGTGAAACGTAAGAAACGGGCGAAACGTATAAAAACGGATGAAAACTTATAAAAACGGACGAAAAATATATAAAATGGACGAAAACGTATATAAACGGTCAAAAACGTATGAAAAACGTAAGAAAACAGGTGAAAACGTATAAAACGGACGAAAACTTATAAAAACAGATGAAAACGTATAAAAACGGACAAAAACGTATAAAGACAATTAAAAACGTATGAAAATGTAAGAATAACAGACGAAAACGTATAAAAACAGACAAAAACGTTATAAAACAAACGAAAACGTATAAAAACGGATGAAAACGTATAAAAACTGACAGAAACGTATGAAAACATTATAAAACGGATAAAAACGTAGTAAAAATGGACAAAAACGTATAAAATGTAATAAAACGTATAAAAATTGAAAAAACGGATAAAAACGTAAGAACAGTGTATAAAAACGGACGAAAACCAATAAAAACGAACGAATGCGTATAAAAACGGACGGATACGTAATAAAACGAGCAAAAACGTATAAAAGCGGATGAATACCTATAAAAACGGACAAAAACATATAAAAACTGTACAAAAACGTAAGAAAACCAAGTTTTTAGTTAATTAAAAACGGCCGTTAGTATAAAGGACTAACTTTGCAAACGTTCGCTGACTAAATAGACTAACGTTGTCACATGATGACTGACGGTATATAATGTGTTTCAAGTCGGAACAAAGTTTTAAAGTATGTGGATATATTTGTTAATAAAAAGTATGTATTTCAAGTCGGTATATATTTAAAAGTACGTGGGTATTCTATAGCTTTTACGAATAAAATACTTTAAAACATATGAAGCAATTTAATTGTTCACATCTATATATATGAAACATCTTTTACATGAAGAAATTAAATTCTAACGTTACAATAAAAGTTCATATGAAATTGTATTGGATTTCATTTTTTTAGATCAAAGGAGAAAACACCAGACTCAAAATAGTACTCCACCTTTAACGCCTCAGCTTAAGCTTTCTAGCAAGCCATTCTACAAGTAGAAATAATTCGTTGTTTAAGAATAAAGAGATGCTTAAATTCATGCTAACTTATTCATTATTTGACACACCAGGTATATATTTTCTCTAAATAATTCTACACTTTTTATTTTATCAGTTGTCGATTATCAGCGTTAGCTAAGTAACTGGAAACAAGATAATTCAGTTGGATAAAATTCAAATATAATTTCTAATCAAATAGTCAAATAAATCCAAAAGTCAAGTTAAACTACCAACTAAACGTTTCTTCATGGGATTTCAAGGCGCCTCACATTCATTGACCAGTTTCATACAAGTTACAACCTTCATTTTGCCGGAATCCTCATCTCATAATCTTCACAAAAATGTTTCCTTTGGTCGTCATAATCTTTACCCTATTACCAATTCTTTCACTCGGCCAAAACGTCCAACAGTTTAACGACTGTTCAACGAAGCTCTATAGTTGCGGTCCAACAATTCAATGGGTTGGTTATCCCTTCATATTGTGGACTGATCAAAATAATACTAAGATCACCCTTGCTAGCAATGATATATGGGGTCAAGGACCGGAACCAAATGTTTGTTTATTGAGACAACATGAGTCTCTTACGCTTGAGAATACGGTTTTTAATTACATCCCGGACGAGTTTCTTCTTTTAGGAGTGCATCTTTCGTGTTTGGAAGATAATGATGACCTTATACGGTTATACCTGCTAAGAATAAAATTTGAATTGCTCGGGAGATGGAAATGGGAGGGTACCGAGTTTTATTGACGATGGAACAAATTCGTTAGTATGTGATAGTGAGATTAGAGTGCCTGTTTTGAGGACGCTATTTGATGAGTTTAATAACCGTGAAACGATGCCCGTGGAGGAGACGTTATTGCAAGGTTTTCCAATGGAGTATAGGGTGGACGATGCAGGGATATGTTCAGGGCCGGTCCTGAGATTCTGAATGACATGTGATGCCCTGGGCGAAATTTTAAAATAATGCCCGTACTTTAAGGTATGGCATATAAACAAACTTCACGTATTATCTAAAATTTTCATAAGACAACTATTAAGTAGTTTAATTTACTTAGTAGGTTGATTCAAAGTGCATTATAACATAAAAAGATAACTAAAAGAATTAGAACACATTTGTATCATATTTGAAATTTATATATGATCAAAAGTAAAGATCATGTTACGACTAATATTAATATGTAATATATTATTTAGCGAAATAGCTTACTTTATTTGTGAAACTAAGAAAATCAATTAAATGTTTTACATATATTGCTTTTGTACTAAAAGAAAACAGTCTATATTTTGTGATGCAATTTTTATAAAGTAAAAGTAGCATAATAGATAATGTATCTAATAAATTAAGGAAATATATTATCAAACAAAAGATAAATGAGAAATGAAAGTAATAAAGCTACAAGTTCTTAAATAAAATTTAGTTGAAAGTTAAAGGTTGATTTTTGAAATAAACGAGATTTTGTACCCGCGCGTTGCAGCGGGTTTTTGGCATTTAATTTTTTGTGCTATATGAGTTTTGTTATACGTGTGGTGTGTAAATTGTGTGAAAAAATCTTTATGTAAATGTGGGTATATTTATTTCCTATGACACATTTGTATGGTGATAGTTGGGGCGGGATATGAACGTTGACCTTAAGTTTGTTTAACGGGTGTGTTTTAAAGTTTTTTTTAAGAAAAATTTAACAAATAAAGTTTAGCATTGAGTTTAAAAAGCGTCATATCGTTAGGGGGTAATTTTTGCCATTATGTAAATGTGGTTATATTTATTTATTTCCTATGACACATTTGTATGGTGATAGTTGGGTCGGGATATGAACGTTGACCTTAAGTTTGTTTAACGGGTGTGTTTTAAAGTTTTTTTTAAGAAAAATTTAACAAATAAAGTTTAGCATTGAGTTTTGTAAAAATATAATAGAGTCTAGGATTGGTTTTGCAAAAAGTCGCATAGCTTGGGGGTATTTTTTGCCATTTTTCGCATACTTTGAGGGTAATTTTTGCCATTTTTCAAATTTTGTGAAAATATAAGACTTTAGGATCGGTTTTGCAAAATGTGACACACTTCAGGGGTAATTCTAGCCATTTTTCAGAATTCACTACTCTTTTTGCAAGGCGTCGTTGACTTGAGGGGTACTTTTTGCCATTTTCCGAAACTCACGAAACGACGTCGTTTCGAGACATGTCGTTTTACTCTTTAATTTGGCACCAAAATTGTCGTTTCGTCCTTTTTTCGCAAACGCCAAAACGACGTCGTTTTGAACGCGGATTAATATATATATTAATTTAATTAAGACTAAAATACACCGTTGGTCCCTAAACTTGTAGCGGAGGATCGCGATGGGACGAAACCGGGCATATTCATCGTCGGGGGTCCCTATTTCAAGGTTTTCACTAGCTACAAGTCCCTTTGACCAAGTCAACATCTGATTTTTGTTTTGTAGTCGAGGGTATTTTAGTCCATACACATTTATACTTTTATAACACATTTATATTTTACCCCTTCATCTTTCATCCTCTTCATCATCTACCCAAATCATTCATCTCCCCAACATCATCATCTCCCCAACAATCATCCTGGAAAATTTCATCGAGGTGTAGAAACAGTATGTGTCTTTCCAAAGAATTTTCAACATCATCCAAATCATTCATCTCCCCAACATCATCATCTCCTTTTTGGAAAAGATCTATCATGATATCAATTTTAATGATAGTTGCTACCGATATCATTCAAAAGCTGATCAACCTGTTAAGAATTTTCAACAGAGTGATGAAGCTTTGAGCCCGTAAATGGTCGAAATATGTTTTCAAGGGATTAACCCATCCTTGGATGTTGATATAGTCGATGTTAAGAAATGCACCTGAAATATAATGGAAGCAAAGTTAGAGCTTTTCCGTATGATTGAAATCACACAAAACCGCGTGGAGATGCAAATGTGAAATATGCTTGGTTTGCATCTCGCATGATGAACTATCTAGCATTGTGGCTTATGGGCTCGGACATGATGGGCCAAAACTTGGAAGGTATGGGTATGGAGTTCACCCATCTGCCGACCGCCCAAATCGGTACAAATAAGCTTACATTTGTTGCTCGACAATGAACTAAGATGATGAACTTACAATAAAGAGATGTAATCCATACGAGTAATTCTTTACTCGAAATTGCTCTCTCAGGTTGTTCGAACTATATTATTTTTAAAGTTATTTGTATATACTTTTGTAAAAAAAATTTATGTTCTCATTACAAATGCTACTATTTGTGATGGTGACGAAAAGGAATAAGATACATGGTGTTATGCCGTGTGATATTGGGAAATGTGGAACTTATTTTACCCGGATCTAAACAGCTTTATCCGAGTGATGAGTGCTTTGACGTGGAGTTGATAACCGCACAATCCAAAACATTACGTCGTTTGGAACATGAATACGAATACCCATATATATCCCGTATATGCGATTAGTTTCATGATGTCTCCAATTGCTCAAGGTAGTTTATGCCTTCGCTTTTCTAACTCTAGTTATTGTTACCTTCAACTTTTTTAACAATCTATAACTTCGTCATGGATAGTTTTTGAACCATACCCAACCGGAAAAAAAACTCTCCAAAATAGTGGAACCGAGAACCAATAGACTTAAGCGGTATGGTAACACTGTTGCGGTCATTGTTTTGGCTCAATAACGGTTCCATGACCACTATGGTTGCGGTCATTGTTTTGATCCAATAACAAGATCATGAAGTGCCTAAATCTTGTACCTTTTAATCATGCTATGGGACTTGTGTACTAAACATGTCACCGTGGGTGCCGATTGAAGGACATAGAATATGGCTTTCACAAGAGTACCATGAGCTCCATTAGCCATCCATAGGTGCTAGATGAGCTCCACCAATTTCAAGGCACAATCAAGAGTTTTGACGGAACTATACTAATGCTCATAATGCCCCGATTCCTTATATGCGCCTACTTAGACTTCGCACCAAAACTCGATTCCTTCGTAAACCATGCCAAATTGATTTCACATTCAAAAGCACAAGCGTAATTACTATGGAAAAGAATTTAAATAACTAACATACTATATAATATAAATATATCAAGAATCACATGCTTTTCTCTATTCAGTTCAAAGTAGTGATAGTGCATTCTTTCTCATTTCTTTTTCCATTTGTCTTCCTAGTTTCTTGTAACAAGAAGAATACAGGGCATTTAGCAATATGTAGAAACCACAACCATATCTTATGAATTTACTAACCGAAAGAGTGAAAGATAAATAAACAAGAATAATAGTGCTCCAACACGTGGACGTGAAAGTATACCGACTTCGCTTCTCATTAATTGCCCAATCAATGGCCTTCTCGAAATGGTTCATCAACGGGGATGCCTGTATGAAAATATACATGTCGATTTTCCAAGCAATTTTACGCTTTCTTCAAGACTTTGAAAAGTGTTACACCACTTTCTCTTAATAACTTTGCAAAGAATACTAGTTCCTAGAAAGGAAAAAAAAAAAAAGTAGAATTCAAAGAATAGTTAAAGTTCGAACCGTGAAGCTCAAGTTCGATTGGGGTGTTTGAAATTTGGGAGATGAATTATTTGGGTAGATGATGAAAAGAATGAAAGATGAAGGGTAAAACATAAATGTGTTATAAAAGTATAAATGTGTATGGACTAAAATACCTCGACTACAAAACAAAATCATATGTTGACTCGGTCAAAGGGACTTGTGGCAGTGAAAACCTTAAAATAGGGACCCCCGACGATGAATATGCCCGGTTTCGTCCCATCGCGATCCTCCGCTACAAGTTTAGGGACCAACGGTGTATTTTAGTCTTTAATTAATGAGCACATGGGCTCAAAAAGCATAATACAAACAGTGGACATCTTCTTCCTCCCAAAATCTAAACTTCCTTCTTCCTCCAAAAGTCTGCCATTCATGTCCGGCCACTTGAGTTCTTTCTTATTTACTTTTTTCTTAACTAAATTAGAGGCACAAAGAAACAAAGCTAGTAATACTTTCAAAAACTCATTTTTCTTTTCACATAAACGGATTCACAGGTCAAAAACTTGATGCCCCCTCTCTTTTTGATGCCTTGGGCCGTCGCCCGCGCTGCCCATAGCCAGGGCCGGCCCTGGATCATATGTTCAAGGTGTGAGAGCTTGGGTGGGACGTGTTGGTCTAGTTTAAATTCCTCTGTTCCTTCTTGCCTCTGCCCTGGTGGTATACCTCGTTTGAGTTGTCAAGGTTCAGGTTTGTTGCTCAGTTGGTTTTCTTTCTGTCCCCTGTTTATTTTTAAGTAATTTACTGATCAAGCACAACAAATTTGCTAAAGGCTAACTGACGATCATTCAAAGATCGAGTCAATAAATGGTAAAAACATCAAGACAGTCAACTAAAGTATAGAAATTAATTCGGTAAGTCAATAAGAATTTTGGATCAAAGAGGTGCCCAATACACAGCCATCTGCATTACACATAAGTTCCCAACACAACCACCTTGTTGCGGTATTGAGGAACACGTATCTAAAATGTGTGTAAAATGTTTGCTAAGTTTATCGCACTTATAAATGTGTGCAAGCACTTATAACCTTGTACAAGGTCATTACGTTTATAAGCATGAAGATATATATAATTTATATAATCACCTCTCAGCACTTAGAGGTAAAAGTAGACACATGCATGACACGATTAATTTAAATACAAACAATTAATGCATTAAATATCCTTAATACATCTTTTGTTTGGTGGTTATGCAGATGATAGCAAGAACAATTCGAAAATGAAACTAAGTAAGTCTTATTAATTTAATTCAGTTGACATATATCCTCCTGTACCTCCTCTGAAATGTGAATAACACAAGGAATGAGGTTTCGGCACACAAGCACAGCTACTGTTGACTTGATTATATAAGTATTTTGATTTTTGAATATTTAAAAGAACTGTAACAAGCACCGCACTTTTTTTTTATCACACAGTTATTGGAGGCGGATCTGCTGTACTAGCAATTGTGTTCATCTTCATAATCTATTGCATTATGAAATCCTCATCGAACACTTTTGTTGCCTTATTTAGGCATAAAACCGAGGACGACAAAAGTGTTGAGGCATTTGTTATGCAATATGGATCCTTGACCACAAAACGATATAAGTATCATGATATCAAGAAAATAACAAACTCATTCCAAGTAAAATTAGGAAAAGGAGGTTTTGGAACTGTTTATAAAGGAAAGTTATGCGATGGCCGTCTTGTGGCAGTAAAAGTATTAAACTCATCAAAAGCAAGCGGACAAGAATTTATAAACGAAGTTGCAAGCATTGGTAGGACTTCTCATATAAACATTGTTACTCTCTTGGGATTTTGTTTTGACTATCAAAAGAGGGCTCTTGTATACGAATTCATGCCAAATGGATCATTGGAGAAGTTCATATGCTCTCACGCCGATTCTCCCAAGACAAGCGAACACTTAGGAATAGAAAAGTTGTATGAGGTAGCACTTGGAATAGCACGAGGTCTTGACTACTTGTATCGTGGCTGCAACACTCGTATTTTGCATCTTGATATTAAGCCACATAACATTCTCCTTGATGCGGATTTATGCCCCAAAATAGCAGATTTCGGCCTTGCTAAATTGTACTCAAGGAACGAGAGTATTGTTTCTATGTTAGAGGCTAGAGGTACCATTGGCTATATTGCCCCTGAAGTGTTTAATAGAAACTTTGGAGGGGTGTCCCATAAATCTGATGTGTATAGTTACGGGATGCTGATACTTGAAATGATTGGAGGAAGAAAAAAAGTTGATGTTGGTGTTGGTTCCGGGCATACGAGTGAAATATATTTTCCTAATTGGATTTACAGCCGTCTTAAGAGAGACGAATACTTATTAGATGGTGTAACAACTACAGAGGAAAACGAATATGCTAGAAAGATGACAATAGTTGGTTTATGGTGCATACAAACTGATCTAAAGCAAAGGCCATCCATTAATGAAGTTATCGAAATGTTAGAGGGAAGCACGAAAGTATTGGAAGTCCCCCCGAAACCGTTCTTTTGTACTCCTCCAAGGTCACCGGCTAGCACATTTAGTGAACCACAAAGTGAGCTAGTATCATTGTATAGTAGTTAAATAAATGTCATGAGATTAATATTAATCCTCTCAAACTGCACCATATATACTGAGCAATAGTTGCAAGGTGCTCTCCCGAGAGTGCAGGTGTTGTGTAAACCTTTTTGCTTGTAGTTACATTCTTTGCAGGGATCAGAGTGTCTCCGGGTTTGTTTTCTTCATGCCAATTATATTATCACTATTCATATAATTGGTGTTCATTGATTTTACTCTTGTTTTTCAAAAAGAGATCAATGGCCACAAACCAACCATTTTTCCTTATAAAACTTTGTACACATTTACCTACGAATAAATACCATCCTCCTGCATAATTAATAAGCATACTTTTGAAGGAAAAAAAATTCCACAATTAAAGCCAAAGATATAATCAGTCTTTCCATCAACATTGATATATCATCATATCATAGAAGAGTGTTTTGAATTAGAAAATATGTAACAACTAGCTTGACTACGGCATTTGTTTTTATTCAGTTTAATCATAGGTCGCTTATATTTATATAAGGAAGGAAAGAATTAAATACTCTAAAACATATGAAAGCAATTTAATTGTTCACATATATATATATATGGAACATCTTTTACATGAAAAAAAATAAATTCTAATGTTACAATAAAAGTTCGTACAAAATTACATTGGATTTCATTTTTTTTAGATTAAAGAGGAAAACACCAGGCTTAAAATAGTATCGTTAACACCTCAGCTTAAGTTTTCTAGCAAGCCATCCTAGAAGTAGAAATAATTTGTCATTTAAGAATAAAGAGATGCTTAAAATTATGCTAATTGCTTAATTATTTGACCATCTACACTTTTTAATTTTTATTTTATCACATGTTATGTATTAGGGGGGAGGGAGTCGACGAAAGATGGAGTCGGGCCGAGAGTTTTTTGCGGTGCTGCTCGGGAGCACCGCCCTCTCCCTTGCGGTACCGCTAATTTTGCTTCCATTTCACCCTGATTCGGGCTGTTAACCCCGCATGTCATCCCGCTTTCTAATGTTCGAAAAAGTAAAATAATAATAATAAATGAGTATAACGGTGGTGTGGAGGAGAGAGAAAGTGAAAGATGGGAAGGGGTTGAAAGATGACGACTCCTTCTAAAGATGAGTTTGAAAGATATGTGAAAAAATGGTGATGTGGAGGAGAGAAGAAGTGAAAGATGGGATCTTTCACGCCAACGACTCCCTCCCCCCTTAGTCTTGATATTATAAGCTTAAAGTATTGGGTGTTGTGTGTTAGTTTAGCAATGTATCTTTAGTCCAATAGAAAGAAAGGTCGGTTGTATGTTGGATGGCCAACTCAAAACCGAATATAAGTTCTTGGCGTCAGTTTATGCCCAAGTTTAATTCGGTTTCGTTTTCACTTTTGTTAAGCGGATTAGCTAGTTGGTTTAGGACTAGGATTACCCCCGCATTCTCTATAAATAAAAATGAGGGGTGAAGGATATGTACTCATTTTTTTGGGTACAAACGTTTAATACAATGTAATCACTTGGGTCTTTCTTGTGCAATACTTTAGTCGACTATTACAGATCTTTGGTGTGTATTAACTTGACTGTGTTGGAGTTCTTGTGATCGCATTATCCGCTCTAGCACCATGGTTGTTGGTTTCATACAACATGCATGTATCATATTTGTGGTTAGACATATTTGTAGGTACACAATTTTGGCATAGACATCATTTTCCTGACCAAAGCTATCGTCCATGATGATTTAATAATGAATTTTAAAGTGAGACGACCCAAGATAGAATCGAAACTGGGTTAGATAAAATTCACATTTAATTTCTATTTTCTAATCAAATAGTCAATTAATTCCAAAAGTCAAGTTATAACTAGCAACTAAACCGTCTCTTCAAGCAAATTTCAAGGCACCTCACATTCATTTGACCAGTTCATACAAGTTACAACCTTCATTTCGCCGGAATCCTCATCTCATAATCTTCACAAAAATGTTTCCTCTTGTCATCATAATCCTTACTCTATTACCAATTCTTTCACACGGCCAATACGTCCAACAGTTTAACGACTGTTCAACGAAGCTCTATAGTTGCGGTCCAACAATTCGATGGATTGGTTATCCCTTCTCGGGACAAGACCGTCCTTCATATTGTGGACTGAACGAATTCCATCTTGCGTGCATAGACAACGTCGTTACAACTCTCACAATAAATAACACCACCTTTTGTGTACTTAGTATCGATCAAAATGATACTAAGATCACCCTTGCTAGCAATGATATGTGGGGTCAAGGACCGGAACCAGATGTTTGTTTATTGAGACAACATGATTCTCTTAACAATACAACGTTTGAGTACACGGTTTTTAGCTACATCCCAGATAAGCTGCTTTTTATAGGAGTATATCTTTCGTGTTTGGAAGACAATGATGACCTTATACGCGTTAAGAATAAATTGAATTGCTCGGGAGATGGAAATGGGAGGGTGAGTTGTATTGACAATGGAACGAATTCGTTAGTGTGTGATAGTGAGATTAGAGTGCCTGTTTTGTGGACGCTATATGATGAGTTTAATAACCATGAAAATATGCCCGCCGAGGAGATGTTATTGCAAGGTTTTCCAATGGAGTATAGGGTGGACGGCGCAGGGATATGTTCACGGTGTGAGAACTCGGGTGGGACGTGTTGGTCTAGTTTAAATTCCTCTGTTCCATCTTGCCTTTGCCCTGACGGTATACCTCGTTTGGTATGTCCCGGATCAGGTTTGTTGCTCACTTAATTTTCTTTCTGTCCCTGTCTATTTTTAAGTAATTCACTGATCAAACACAACAAAATTGCTAAGGCTAACTAATTTTAATACCTAACAAATATTTGTTGCATTTCAAAATAAGTTTTTATTTTACACCACAAATTACCTCACATGTTCAAGTAGGACCAGAACCAACAATCATTTCGCTAAAAAACGTACATACAACAAAAGGATGTCATTAGAACATAAACCATTTGCGAAGTTTTATAAATACATACTAACTACACTTTTCTTAAATAAATATTATTTTTTAACAATAATGTCTTTCCAACTAGTTAAAATATGAAGTAAATGCTTATTTTTTAGAAAACTAAGACTTATATTTAATAGAGGAAGGAAAGAATAGAATACTTAAAAACAGATGAAGCAATTTAGTTGTTCACACACACATATATATATATATATATATGAACATCTTTTACATGAAGAAATTAAATTTCAATTACAATAAAAGTTCGTATGAAAAATTGCATTGGATTTCATTTTTTAAGATTGAAGAAGAAAACACCAGGCTCGTTTTTCAGCTCAAATAGTACCGTTAACACCTCAGCTTAGGTTTTCTAGTAAGCCATCCTACAAGTAGAAATAATTCATTATTTAAGAATAGGGCAAATCGCATAAAAATATACTCTACTTTAGGTCAATTTAAATTAAAGGTACTCCACTGTTGTTTTTTCAATTTAAGGTATCAAACTTAATTTTACGTGCAATGTTAGGTTTTTTGACTTTTTGAAATAAGTTATCGGTCATAATTTTAGCCGAAATGACTTTTAAATGCTCAATAATAATGATATGTCACATTAATTTTTTTTGAACGACGGAAATTTATTAGACTAGCCCAAAGCTAGAAACAAAAATTACAAAGAAGTAATAGAGTTCGTAGGGTTTTGCAACCAACTAACTCAACTAAAATTACAATTCGGATTTCTAGATGAAATCCAAAGAAACGAAAGAGAAACAATTGAGTCCCAACGCGTCGTCTTTTTTTGAGGTTAATTAGAAAAAATCAACTCATTTCTGAACTTCCATATGCACCATAATAACGTGCCCCCAACACCTTCAATGAACATCTTAATCTTATTCGAGCAATGCAAAGAATCAATCCACGCAAACCATTCCTCTAAATTAGCGCAAACCGGGATGTCAAGCTCCCACCATTTGGCAAACAAACCCCATAAGTCCTTCGCCATATTACAAGAGAAGAAAATATGGTTAACGGTTTCAACTTCATCCATGCATAAAGGGCATAAAATAGAACCCGCATCAATACCCTTCCTATCCAAGTTAACTCTAGATGGATATTCAACAACAACCTCCAAATAAACACGTTAACTTTAATTGAGATAGAACGGTTCATGCGGGTTGCAACATGAGACATATCCAAGATAGTAGAATCAACTAGAGAGCGAACAAAAGCAACCGAGTAACCATTAGAAAAGTCTAAGGACCACTCCCAAGTATCACTTTTATCCGAAAGGACTATATATATCCTGAATCAAAGATTTAAGATCATTAAGTTAAGATATATCACATTAATTAATCCTACACTCAGCAAAAGTAATGACGAGAAACCTCTTTCAAAAAGTAGAAAAAACCACAAAAAACCCTATATTGCATATAAAAGTAACTTTGGTACCTTAAATTAAGAAGAAAAAAAGTTAGATACATAAAATTTAAAGTGACCTAAAATAAAGTAACTTTTATGCGATTTATTATATGACACATCATGTATACATTTTATCACTCCAAATCTACACCTTTTATCTTGCAACATGTATTGATATTGTAGTTAAGACACATTTGTAGGTACAAAATTTTGACAGAAGCATCATTTTCCTTAACCAAAAACTATGGTTAAATTAAACTAGCAACTAAACATTTGTTCATAGAAATTTCATGCTACCTCACATTTGTTGACAATTTATACACCCTTCATTTCGCTTGAATTCTCATCTCACAATCTTCACAATAATGTTTTTTCTAGTGATCATAATCTTCACTCTATTACCAACTCTTTCACTCGGCCAAAATGCCCAACAGTTTATCAACTGTTCAACGAAGCTCTATAGTTGCGGTCCAACAATTCGATGGATTGGTTATCCCTTATGTGGACCGTCCAAATTCCAACATAATATTTATAAATATATACATGAATTACAAAGTTACTAGATGCATTTCGGGGAAAATCATAATTTTAAGCAAAATTTTCACTAATTAGAGAAAATTCATGGGGTTCTCCTGAACAACGAACCCTCTAGACTCCCCTGGTTATATAAGAAAGAAGATATATAATCTTACACTTATATAAATATATATAATACATCTATGTGATTGTCTAAAAAATTTAAGAGATACAACTCATAATGTTTATTATACAACAATATGATGCAAAAGAGTAGTACAAATTTTTGTACGTGTATGCTACAGCCTATAAAGACGTTTTATCATAACTAAAAGGGTATTGCAAGAACGCCAAATGTGATCCCATGCAGTATTTTTGATGAACAATTTTTTTATTCATTTCTTATTTAGCATGTTTAAAATACTTTATAACATACTAGATATATGTTTTTCAAAAATAAAACGTCTAAATTATTAATAGTGTAAATACTTAGCACTTTTATTTTTCAAATTTTAGCATTAAATTGGTGGTTAAAAGTTTAGTGAATTTTTCTTATAAATAATTCTATTAAAATATATCATTATTAGAAGATGGTACTATATGGTTTAAATGAGACTTAAATTTTCAAAGTTTACATTGATTTTTTAATTTTTCTTTTATAGTAATATTTGTTGTATTAAAATAATCAAACTTCTTTTTTATAAAAAGTCTCAAATCTTTTATAATGTAGTATACATAAATGCAAAGTTTATATTGATTAAAATAGTTAATTCAGTCAAAATTAAATGTAACCAAATTTGAAAATATTGACATAATAATGATTATGTGTTTGGTTACAAAAGTTGTTAATGTGTATTAAATAGTCGGTTGGAAATACTTTGTATAAAAACGAAATGCAGGTTCCCGCCGCGTTGCGGCAGGGGCGTTTTTCCTACTTTTGTATGACTGTACCTGCGAATGCACATGATTTTGGGCGTACAAAAGTAGTTACTTATACTATGGCCGTGGAATAAATATGGTTCCAAATATTTAAAAAAAAAAAAAAAAAAAAAAGGCGAAATGTAAAACCAAAAACGAATTTAGAGCCATTACATTATGGTCATGTATGAGTATCCCTCATTTCATTCGAGTGTAACATAGTGTGCCTAAAGAACTTATCAACTAAACATTTTATACTCTGAAGAGCACTCTAGTGTAATGCGGGAAGCAGCACGTCCCATAGGGCTTTTGATTTAGATGACCAAATGTATTCTCATTCATTATCATAAATAAAGAAGCCATTGCTTCCTAGTGCCAAAGTCCTGCATATACGAGTCTCGTTAGACATATCAAATGGCAAGTATAACTATTCAACAACAATCAACACCACGCTTATACCATTCAATTCTTCTTGTCTTTTAAAAGAAATAAGACATTTATGCTAGAAGGTAAAAAAAATTATTAAAAATACCTTCATATACGATACGTGTCTTGAAGGCAACTACAACTAATAAATTTTTAGCAAGCCACTCACGAACAGCCGCATGTACTTCTTGATCCTTCTCAGATGGTGCCGCTTGACCATTTCCAGCATCCCATACATGCTCATATGCAATTACAATGTTATCCCAATGTAGTCCTTTATAGCAGCACGTGGCCTCACCCTTTACCAATTTCTGTGTGTTCAGAATAACACAACTCTCCCATGATAAACCCCCTTCTCAATCTGGACATTTGCATAAAATAGTTCAATTCATGTTACTGGAGTAAGTGGCTGCAACATATACAAAGACAAAAAGATCACATGTATTAATATGCAAAAACTGACCTTTTTTAATAGAAAGAAAAAATAGAAAGTGGTACTGTCAATTATGAGCTGATTTCTACCATATTAGAAGCATTAAAGAGCATGTAAAAACCGAACAGGAACATACTCTTTCTCCAAGCTCCATTTGTTTCCACTTTGTGAAAGTTCAAACGCAGCCTGATTACAGTAGTTCAAGGAAGGAATATCGCTACCTTCTCCTTTCTTTTCCTCATCCAACCGGTTGTAGCACCTTAGAACATAGAGATCCTAGATATATCGAATCAATCAATCCATCAATTGAAGTGAATCAAATTTTAGCAATATTGATACTGTTTGCTTTAAAAATTTTATATTTATGGTCAACTTAATACAATTTACAGCAAATGCAATTGAACTTTGTAATAATGAATAACTTATGTGATCATTAAAGAAAAATAGTATTAATAGAACTTGCGTAAGGAGCTTACAGCATCATTGACCTTTCGTCGTCCTAGTTCTTCCACCATAAGTGCGCTCCACCAAAAACAACAACCCTTTTGTCGCTACCACTATTTTTAATCATAAGCCTTAGCATACCTGTTTGAAAATCTTCAGTACTAATTTGACAGAAATAAGCTTAAAAAAACCACAACTAATCATATTCATTTCTTACCTTCACAACAGTAGAAGAAAGTCGGCTTATGGGGGCAGTTTAGTCTTCTTCATCCCTATCTACCTACAAAAATCAACAACCATTCAATAACCAAATAAATTACACTCGAATACCAGTAAAACGGCGTTCAGATTAGTTTATTTTTCACGTCTTAATCATCTCACAAATAACCCATAAGAAAACAATATAATCAAACTCAAAACATTAAACGAAAAAAAGGCGTTGCAAATACCTCAAATCTTAACCCACAAAATGTATCTATCTTCCCTTTTAATCTTATATCCTCTCTCTTAATCTATCAGTCCGCCAAACACCATGACATCATACCCGTAATTCAAATCTCAACATTCCTAAAACCAAAGATGAAAACTCAGTTTGAAGAAAATATACATACCTTTCATTTTCAAAAAATTTGGTTCTGCAGGCTGACCATATACAATCATAAAAAGAAGAATCAAAATTCAATCAATACCCATATAATCAAATCATATAAGTTCTACAAAACCCATAAAACAATACAAAAAAAAAAAAAAAAAAAAAAAAAAAGCTGAGTATCCAACTCTAAATCATCAAAACAACACTCACATAGCTAGTTGTTGCTCGCGTGCCACCACTGTTTAGTGTTTTGATAGTCTAATCGAGATGGGAACCTTTTAGTATTTGTATGTGTGTAGTTTCTTAGGACGTCTGTTTATTCAATCGATGGTATTGATGATGAAGATACAAGTGTTTCTGGGGGTTTGTGATAAGAACCATTTGCAGTAGTAGTTTGTTAGGGAGAAGTTTCTAGAAGTTTCCAAGAAATTGGAGGGAAATTTTGTTACAAACCTTTCCATGCCTCTCAACTTGTATAAATACCACCATTGTACTTCATTTTCATTTCATGAATAAAAGTCACAACTTCTCTCTCAACACAAACACTAAAAACACCACAAAACACACACTAATCAATAACTTCAAATCCTATTATGCTCATTAGGATTTCTGGTTAATTGGTTGTCAATTCCTTATTTCTTACTGAATTAGGAATTGAGTCTATCATTTGGTATCAGGGCTGCCGGTTCTGGCACTCCGTTATCATTTTCCGACAAGTTTTTCGGCAATTCTGTTAGCTTTCTGGTGAGTTTGTTGAGATTCCGGCGAAGTTTGTTAGCATTCTGGTAAAGAATTGTGATTGGAATGTGTAGATTGTAAATGATGGTGAATACAAGGACTGTGAATGGGAGTAGCAGTACTAACACAATTGTGGATGCTAATTTGGTGGAATTAGTTACAAGACTTGTTAGAGAAGCTAATGCTGAAATATTGGAAAGGATTGAGGGACTTAGCTTGCAACAAACAGCAACTTTAAGAGCTCAAGAAAGGGGAATGAATGGTAACAATAACAGAGCACCACAAGCTCCCTACACAAGGCTCTCAAAGGTTGAGTTCCCAAAGTTCAGTGGGGAAGATGTTAGAGGTTGGTTGTACAGGTGCAAACAGTTCTTCTTGATTGACAATGTGGCTGAACAAGACAAGTTAGGCATAGTTGGAGTGCATATGTATGATAGAGCTTTGGTGTGGCATCAGAAGTTCATGAATGTGATGGGAGCCAATGTAACTTGGGATCAATATGAAACTGATGTGTTAGAGGTTTGCACCAGTGTTTGAGGATCCATGGTCGAGATACGAATTTAAGACAAGATGGATCGATTCAAGTCTATCAGATGCCTTTGATGTGTTGTACAACATCTTCGACATACCGAACCACATGCCATTAGTCCATTCTCGCGTGGTTGCAAGATGACATACAAATGGCAGTTGGGATGTTCAAACCTGTTACTCTATCTAATGCCTATTGTCTAGCTAAACTGCAAGAGGCCACGGTTGCAGCAGCTAGAAGAAAACTGAAACCTATATTGCCAACACCTAAATACAGTTTTAACCCAAACACTTCTTACAATCTACTTCACAACCTTCAAAGACTAATAATACTACTTTGGTTCCCTACACCAGAAACACAAATTTGCCTCAAAGAAGGGTGTTAAGTCAAAAGGAAATACAGGAAAAAAGAGCAAAGAACCAGTGCTTTTACTGTGATCAGACTTACACACCTGGACACAAGTGTAGTGGACAGTTTTCATCATTGGAGATAGTAGCTGAAATGGAAGCAGAGGAGGAGAATGGAGAATTTTATGACTGTCAGGGGTCCAATGAGTCTGAAAAAATGCAACCACTAATTTCATTGAATGCTTTGACAGGGGTGACTGCATACAAAACAATGAGGGTACAAGGACATGTGGGCAAACAATCTGTGCATATCCTTGTAGAATCTGGTAGTACACATAACTTCTTGGATGTAAGAGTGGCTAAGAAGTTGGGGTGTCATGTCAGCCAAATGAACCCTCTCTTAATTAATGTGCCTGGTGGAACACAGATGTTGAGTACTCATGTATGCAGAAGGTTCCAATGGAGATTGGGGGTGAAATTTTCACTTCAGATGTGATGTTGTTACCATTAGGTGGGAGTGAAATGGTATTGGGAGTGCAATGGTTGTCTACTTTGGGCAACATACAATGGAACTTTCAGTATCTAAGAATGGAGTTTGAGTACAAGAGCAGAAAAGTAGCATTGAGAGGTACCCAAAAGATGCCTGCACAATGGGTAACCAACAAACAATCAAACAAAATCCTCACATGTACTTCATCTCAGTTGTCCTCTATGGCTTTATGTGTTTATCCAGCCACTGTAATGAGTATGCACCCTGAGAATAGAGGTACTGATAAGATGCCTGAACAAATTGATGAAGTGCTTAAGCAATATGAGGATGTTTTCGGTGCCTACTTTACCGCCTTTCATAGAGCCCATGATCATAAGATTCCTCTTAGGAGGGTAGTCATCGGTGAATATAAGACCTCAGAGGCATCCTCCTAGTCAAAAGGATGCAATTGAAACAATGGTTAAGGTGTTGCTTGACACATGGGTCATAAGGACTAGTAATAGCTCATTTGCTTCCCCTGTAGTTATGGTTAAGAAGAAGGATGGCACATGGAGGATGTGCATAGACTATAGGGAACTTAATAAAAACACAATTAAGGACAAGTTCCCTATACCTATCATAGAGGAGTTAATTGATGAGTTACATGGGGCTACAGTCTTTACAAAGCTTGATCTAAGGAGTGGGTACCACCAAATTAGAATGGTGGACAGTGATGTGCATACGAAAGCTTTCAAAACTCATCATGGTCACTATGAGTTTTTGGTAATGCCATTTGGCCTCACAAATGCACCCTCCACATTCCAAGCCTTGGTGAATGAGGTGTTTGAGCCTTATCTGAGGAAGTTTACTCTGGTATTCTTTTATGACATACTTGTCTACAGTCCTGATTTAGCCACTAATGAAGTCCACTTACAGATGGTGCTAAGTACTATGAGGAATCATCAGTTGTATGCTAAACTAAGTAAGTGTGTGTTTGCTACTTCACAAGTAGAATACTTGGGTCATGTCATATCAGGATTTGGAGTGGCAACAGATTCTGCTATAATAAAAGCAATGGAACAGTGGCTTATACCAACTAATATCAAGCAATTGAGGGGATTCCTTGGTTTAACTGGATACTATAGAAGATTTATACAAGGATATGCAATGATTAGTAAACCTGTAAGCTCCCGGAAAATTTCAATGCACTTAACGCTTTAATCAAGAATTAAACACGATCTATTTCGTCATAAAATTTTCTAAACATCACATTTGCATATCATTTGGCATATGCATGATCAACGCAACTGAGCGCTCATAAAAGATACCGTTGTGATCTAAATAATTTCCCACTATCTTGATAATCCTAAAATACGTAATGAATACGTAAAATTTGTAAAATTACGAATTTAATTATAATAAAATATATAAATTCAGATCGGGCCTCGAAACTCATCGGACTTTATTCCACCTCGTGACTCAACCCGACTCGTTAATGGGCCTTATAACCGGGACAAGCCCGCCATATTTTTTTGGGCCACGTTAATCACCCTAGCCCAACATAGTGCTATCCTCTTTGGGCTTAGTCTTTGTACTCAAATAAACCCAAGCCCAAGTTACATTTAAAAGAGTTAGTAAATGTTTTTGTGTTTCTTTCTGTTGTAACCGAACAAGCAAACAAGAGGGAACCAAACTAGAAACCAAAACACAAAGCAAATAAACATTCACCCTATTTGAGCACATGTTGCGTGTGTACATGATCAAAGGAGACAAAACATGCAAAATTAGCTCTAAATCACATTTAAATAATGTCTAGGCACCTCGACTAACCTTGACTTCTAGGACCAAAGGTCCTTGTGTTTCTTTCGATTTGACATAGCACATGCACGCCTCAAGTTTCCATTTGAAATCATGCATGCCTAAAGACCAAAACAAAACACATATCTAAACCCTTTGACCTAGACAATCTATGGTTAAACAAATAATAAAAGCCATGCTTGAATCTCTTTAAACCCCACGACAAGCATACACACCCTTCACTTAAACTCATACAACTCACAAACACTTCACACTATTTCTCTTGGTTTCGCCGAGCAAGGAAAAAAGGAAGAAAAGAAATATTGGGTTACTAACAAACTAGGAGGTTACATGGGATTATTGTTGTGAATACCGGGTTACTATCGGTTGTGTCTTTCTCGGCGTGTCTCTTCCCATCCGAGTTCCCACACCACTCTCTTGAGTGATTGTAAGTTTTCCTCGAACCTATTTCCATACGACTCATATCATGCTTCGATGTCTAGTATTACATTTATACTCGTTAGGAACACTTTCATCTTAAATATATCGAAACTTTGCTAACACACATGCTAAGGTTCTGTGAAAACTAAAATGAAATATAAGCAACTTTAGTTCATTGAGAAGAAGAAGAAATGGAAACAAGAAAATGATACCATGCATGTATCTCGACATAATCAAGAGTCCATATACACAAAATATAGTACGAAACCTCACGTTATATAGCTTGTTACGTAACATATAACACAAAAACGAGCCTAGCTCAATTGGTTTGGTGCGTGTGTGTTTAGGCATGAGGTCCCGAGTTCGAAACCATCCTATGGCACTTTTCCTTCCTTTTTATTTTTACAACTATCACCTATTGACAGATTTAACCCCTCAACTTCAATCAAGAACTAATATGAAGCTTGGTTCTAAAAATGTAAAAATCCGACTTTTGAAAATATTTTTGCAAAAACAGTTTTCACGAGGGACTAAAAGTGTCAAATCTGGAAAATTTAAGCATATGATATTTATGGGTACGAATTGTTATTTTCTAAAAGTATAGGGACTAAACTTGTACTTTTTGTAACTCGAGGGTAAAAAGTGTAAATTTGAGAAAAGTTTAGCAAAACTTATGATTTCATTATAGCCTCGTAAAAATAAGTATTTTGACCACATGAGCGTAATATTTTCAATAACGATGAATTTAATTTATATATATGTAAAAATATATATATGTATATGTAAATATATATATTTTAGAAAATAATTAAGTATATGTAAAGAATACATATTTCGATAAAATACCTGGGAATCTAAATACGTTAAAATGCTCAACAAATCTATTAAGATCACAACGGGAACATTTCACTTATGCGTAGTGACGATCACTAGTAAGACAATGTAGCATGAAAATTAACTTAAAACGTTAATCACGATCGCACACTATCGATGGACAATCCAATGATCTATTGAATAAGAATATTCAATGCTCTATTATTTTGGTCATGAACCAAATGCTCATTTACCGAGATTCGCCATCTCATCATTTTAGGTTTCGAGTTGGAACCTCCGCTACATTGTGCTTGATCTTTTTGTGCGTGTGCATTATCATAAAGGTGAGTTCATAGCCTCGCTTTTACTTTATTTTTATAAACCCCGCGAGGAGATACATGCTCTAAACTAGAACACAAGGTTTTCATAAATGCTTGATCTTCTTGATTATTGGTACCGCTAAGTTGTTAGCCACAAGTCCCCGATCATGAACCATTAGTCACCATGAGTGAACGTAGATATCGTGAATAGTACTATGGGATTAACGAACCCGCTTGGTTATAGAGAAATAACCGGGCGCACTATATCGAATATCTTTAGGTAATTGGCTATTACCTCCTTTGGGGCATACTTACTTACACCGTAATTGTGTATGCAACAGTCTTGGTTTCATGAGCTTAGTGCATAATAATGTGATATTTTTCTTATGATATTGTTAGTTTACAATGATCATGATCTTATACTTGTGTTCAACTTATTTTAAACCTATGGACTTCACTCAACATTTTGTTGACCTTTTAAGCATGTTATCTCGTGTAATCGGTGAAGATTATGACCAAGGTGCGGAACGGGCATGGCAAGGCTTATCCGTGGTGTAAAACATAAAGTTATCATTTCTTTCAAACTCATGATCTTTCTTTTGGGAAAAACACTTGATCTATTTACAATATTTTGTAACAAACTATGAGTTTTCGATGAATGATAACTATTTTTAATAAAACGTCTCTTTCGAGTCGTTTTCTATAATTGTTGACTATGATCTCCGTTCAAGTAACACCCGAATTAGTCTTCCGCTGTCATTAAGATTTTCGGGGGTGTTACAAAACCTCTCACTGAATTGTTGAAGAAAGGGGGATTTCAGTGGAATGATGGAGCACAAAAGGCATTTGAGACACTTAAACTTGCTATGACAACTGCACCAGTCCTTAAATTGCCAAATTTCAATGAGGAATTTGTCATAGAAACTGATGCATCAGATACTGGCATTGGAGCAGTCTTGCAACAACAAGGACATCCAATTGCCTATTTGAGCAAAGCCTTAGCTCCTAAACATTTTAGCTTGTCCACTTATGAAAAGGAGCTATTAGCTGTGATCCATGCCTTGGAGAAATGGAGGGGATACTTGTTAGACAAACACTTCAAGATTAAGACATATCATTTCAGTCTTAAATACTTGTTGGAGCAGAGAATCAGTACCCAAGCACAAACCAAATGGTTGCCAAAGTTGTTGGGATTTGATTATGAGATATCATACAAGAAGGGAAAGGACAATGTTGCAGCTGATGCACTGTCAAGAGTCCAAAACAGTGGTGAGCTTGCAGCTTTGATTCTGACTAATGTGCAACCTAACTTGCTACCTAGAGTGCTCCAAAGTTGGGAAGGAGATGACAAGGTGCAAAAGATCATTCAAAAGTTGTAGGTTGATCCTGCTTCTTGTCCAAAGTACACATGGGTGGATGGTCAGTTAAGGAGAAAAGGAAGATTGGTTATTGGGAAAGACACTGAGCTCAGGAAGGAATTGCTACTCTCCTTTCATGGTGACTCAGTTGGAGGACATTCAGGGGTATTGGCAACTTACAAAAGGATTGGGGCAGTGTTCTATTGGAAGGGACTCAAGGGTGATATCAAGAAATTGGTGGCTGAATGTGACATATGTCAGAGGAATAAGTCAGACTTGGCAGCTTATCCTGGACTGTTGCAACCTTTGTCCATTCCTGACAAAGTTTGGAATGATATCTCCATGGACTTCATTGAGCAGCTGCCTAAGTCACAAGGAAAATCAGTGATTATGGTGGTTGTTGACAGGCTTAGCAAATACAGTCACTTTATTGCTCTCTCACATCCATATACAACTTCTAGTGTGGCTACAGCTTTCAGGGATAATGTGTACAAGCTGCATGGACTGCCTGCAACAATTGTCAGTGATAGAGACAGGGTCTTCCTTAGTTTGTTTTGGAAGGAGTTGTTCAAAAAGCTTAAAGTCAGTTTGCACTACTCCACAGCTTATCACCCTCAGTCATATGGGCAGACTGAGGTAGTAAATAGGTGTTTGGAAGTGTATCTAAGGTGCATGACAGGGGATAAACCCAAGGAGTGGGTGGCATGGTTACCATTGGCAGAGTATTGGTACAACAATAATTACCATACTTCTACCAAAAACACCCCATTTGAGGTCTTGTATGGGCAGCCACCTACCTATCATGTTCCTTATTTGGCTGGTGATAGTGCAAATGAAGCTGTGGATAGGACTTTGACTGCAAGAGAAAAGACTATTGAGGTCCTACAGTTCCATTTAGAAAGAGCTCAAAACAGAATGAAATCTTTTGCAGATAAAGGAAGGACTGATAGGAGCTTTGAAGTTGGTATGTGGGTGTATTTGAAACTGCAACCACATAGGCAAGTGAGCATGAGAAAGGCCAACAACACAAGCTCTCACCTAAGTACTATGGACCATTCAAGATCTGTGCAAAGGTGGGAAATGTGGCTTACAAGTTGGAACTGCCAAGTACTTCACAGATACACAATGTGTTTCATGTATCTCAACTCAAGATTTGCAAAGTGAGCTGCAGAACACAGAAAGTTACATTTGTGATCTGTAGGATTGATCAAGCTCGAACAAACCCAAGTTTTGGATAGGAAGCGGGTAAAAGAAGGCAACAGGGGAGTGGTCTACTTGATGGTCCAGTGGAACAATAGTGATAAAGATGATGCTACATGGGAACCTTATGACAGCTTTGTTCAAAGATTTCCTACATTTGATTTGGATCAAGCTACTACTTCTACTTGAGGACAAGCAGAATGTAAGGGGGATGGATTGATAAGAACCATTTGCATTAGTAGTAGTTTGTTAGGAAGAAGTTTCTAGAAGTTTCCAGGAAATTGGAGGGAAAGTTTGTTACAAACCTTTCCCTGCCTCTCAACTTGTATAAATACCACCATCGTACTTCATTTTTATTTCATGAATAAAAATCCCAACTTCTCTCTCAATTATCTCTCAACACACACACTAAAAACACCACAAAACACACACTAATCAATAACTTCAAATCCTATTCTGCTCATTAGGATTTCTGGTTAATTGATTGTCAATTCCTTATTTCTTACTGAATTAGGAATTGAGTCTACCAGTTTGTGTGTCTGTTTGGTGAGTCACAATCGGTGAAGCCACGTGTTTAAAAATGAGAACGAAGTGTTGGCAAGAAGAAGGTTATAGGGGGGTTAGACCAACTGACAGCCTCATTATCAACGATGATAACCTTTGAAACAGATTTTGTACATGGGCTAACAGTATACAGGACTGGTGGGCCACTGATGGGCTAAATAAATAGGCTCAAAATTTATTAATTTTTTTTTAGTGTCGGCCGACATTAGAGATTAATATAGATATATAACAAGGAATCGGTGTTCGCTGCGTTCTTGTATTTTTGCATATGTTTTAGTTCGGTGTTTGTATGTATTTGCGTTTTGTTGTTACTATTCGAAAGTACATTTCTTTTTTATCATGTGTCATCTATCCTAAACTTAAAGAAACGAAAGAAAAAAAGAAAAAGAAAACGGGCCTGTGTACATTTTTAGTGGACCAAAAGTTAGCCGAGTAAATTTACCATTATAAAAAGGGTTTAGGCTATTAAATAGCCACCTACTTTCTCAAATGTCCGATATAGACGCGTGTACTTTTTCTTAATTTAAATAGCCACTCTTTTCAAATGTACCGATATAGTGCGTGTTGGACGCACCATACTCGGTACATTTGAGAAAGAGCGCTATTCCTATAACGGAAAAAGACACGCACTATACTCAGTACATTTGAGAAAAAAGGCTATTTAATAGCCTAAACCCTTATAAAAATGTTGGACGAATTGTTTATGCAGGAACCAATAGAAACGCACCATTTGAGTGTGGTTTAGTATATATATAAATGGTCCTTTTGGGGCGATTGATTCTTTAGAAATAACTAGCAGGGTACCTACGCGTTGCAGCGACGGGTATCCTGTAACTAAAATTTTCGAGGAACAATGTTTTTTTATTAGTATTGGTTTACAGTGACAATTACTTTATAGATGGCGGAATTTTTTTTGTAAGCATGTTAAATTATTGAAGTCATGAGGTATAGATGATATATTATTCGGGCCACTACCACTCTTTTTTCTTTTCTTATTATTTTGTTTCCCACTCTTTTTTCTTTTCTTATTATTTTGTTATTTCTGGGCTTAAAATGAATTTGTTACTTTTGTAGTGAATGTTGTTGACTTTCTTTGATATGAGACCCGAGGCTATGATAAATATATGAGTGATTTTTACAATCATCATCTTCAACCTTTTTTATTTGTTCTTAAGTTTTGATATTTCTTTTAAAACCACAATCTTTGTTCTTTTATGTTGATATTTCTTTCAATAATGTAGTTTATCTTGGCTTCATTGACTTAAAAAACTAAACATAACTATTAAAACCAATTTTCACATAACTATTTAAAACCAATAAAAAATTAAAGGAAAACACATGCAATGTATTTGTCCTACACCGCTCTCAACCACAAATGCAAAGAAAACAAAACCCATCACTCCATCAGTTAACTTCAATCGCAATCGCAAATTTTCAAAATACAACAATAAAAAACTAATTCACACATTCATAAAGTAAATTAAAAATCCAAAACCAAAATCAATTATAACTTTTAACAATTGTCACACGATAAATCGATCTTAGCTTAATTGCTTGATCTCACGTCTTGTTCATCAATCAACCATAGTGAGGTGGGTGACAAAACCTTATACAACTTATTACTTTTTTTAGGATCTTAAAATGTGTTAGATCTAAGAGGAGGTGGCGATAGTGGTGTTTTTGTGATGCAGATTCACTTGGTAGGCTTGAAATATATACAAGTAATAAGCCACATACACAACTAATAAGCCACAGAAACACAATCCAACAGCCGACAACACCACCTAAACCACAACATCACTAACCGAAAACACAAAGTTATGGTCGTGATTTTTGCGATGGTTGCAATTTCTGTGAAGAGTTGCGTTAGAGAGAGAGAGAGAGAGAGAGAGAGAGAGAGATAGCTGATCTTGTGTTTTAGAGAGAGGGAGTGATGTGTATTATTGTTAATTGTGTGTTTTTATGTGTGAGGTTCGGATTTTTATATTAGCTAGGTATGGGTTTTAAAATGGGCTGTTACATTTTAAATGGGTCGTTACACTTTAAAAGTTTAAATGTTGAAGTTGTTACAAAGTTATAAAATTGAATACATTTATTTTCACGTAATAACTTTTATTTATGTGTGCAATGTATTGATTTATTGCAAATGTAACATAAATCTTTCTTTAATAAGAAATGTTTTTTGGTCTTAAAATTTTTAAGACTTCCTAATTTAGAAGGTCCTAAATCTTTTATAAAGGAGTATAGATGAACATAAACTTTGTTGATTCGGTGAGAAAAATATGTTATTTCAAGATGGCAAATTCAACCCCCACATACAAAAAAAAAACGCTGTGAAAGTATTACACAAGTACCCAACAAGCTTATATAATCAGCTCTCAGCACTTGAAAGATAAAATTGCACACAATGATTAATTTAAATACAAACAATTAATGCATTAAATATCCTTAATACATTCTTTGTTCGGTGATTATGCAGGTAAAAACTCTAGTTGGAGAAGGAAAATATGTAAGTCTTATTAATTTATAGTGATTTGTTAACCGGTGCCCATCAAAATTTATTTAACATGTGATCACTGAAACTTTCTTTTTTTAATAAAAAGTGCATATAATCAATATTAATTAAACTTAAAATTCAATATAATTAAATGTGATTTTGAATTTAATATACTCAAAATATTCACTTGTGCACATCTTAAAATTTAAAATGGCCGATGGGCACCCATAATTTATTTCAGTTGAAATATATCCTCCTGGCTCCTAAAGCTCCATATATATATTTTGATTTTTGATTATTTAAAAGAACTGTTACATCAACAAACTTTCTTTTGATTATCACAGTTATTGGATGCGGATTTGCTGTACTAGCAATTGTGTTAATCTTCATAATCTATTGCATTAGGAAATCCTCATCGAACACTTTTGGTGCCTTTAGGCATAAAACTGATGACGACAAAAGTGTTGAGGCGTTTATCGTGCAATATGGTTCCTTGACCACGAAACGATACAAGTATCATGATATCAAGAAAATAACAAACGATACAAGTATCATGATATCAAGAAAATAACAAACTCATTTCAAGTGAAATTAGGACAAGGAGGTTTTGGAACTGTCTTTAAAGGAAAGTTATGTGATGGCCGTCTTGTGGCAGTAAAAGTATTAAACTCATCAAAAGCAAGTGGACACGAATTTATAAACGAATTTGCAAGCATTGGTAGGACTTCTCATATAAACATTGTTACTCTCTTGGGATTTTGTTTCGACTATCAAAAGAGGGCTCTCGTGTACGAATACATGTCAAATGGATCATTGGAGAAGTTTATATGCTCTCATGCTGATCCTCCCAAGACAAGCGAGCACTTAGGAATAGAGAAGTTGTATGAGATAGCACTTGGAATAGCACCAGGTCTTGACTACTTGTATCATGGCTGCAACACTCGTATTTTGCATCTTGATATTAAGCCACATAACATTCTCCTTGATGCGGATTTATGCCCCAAAATAGCAGATTTCGGCCTTGCTAAATTGTACTCAAGGAACGAGAGTATCGTTTCTATGTTAGAGGCTAGAGGTACCATTGGGTATATTGCCCCTGAAGTTTTTAATAGAAATTTTGGAGGGGTGTCCCATAAATCTGATGTGTATAGTTACGGGATGCTGATACTTGAAATGATTGGAGGAAGAAAAAAAGTTGATGTTGATGTTGGTGTTGGTTCTGGGCAAACGAGTGAAATATATTTTCCTAATTGGATTTACAAGCGTCTCAAGAAAGACGAATACTTAATAGATGGTATAACAACTACAGTGGAAAACGACTATGCTAGAAAGATGACAATAGTTGGTTTATGGTGCATACAAACTGATCCAAAGCAAAGGCCATCCATTAATGAAGTTATCGAAATGTTAGAGGGAAGCACGGAAGCATTGGAAGTCCCCCTAAACCATTCTTTTGTACTCCTCCAAGGTCACCGGCTAGCGCATTTAGTGAACCCCAAAGTGAGCAAGTATCATTGTAGTTTAAAATGTGTCATGCAATTAATATTAATGCCCTCAAATGAATGTTGACTATTGCATCAAAGTGAATTGACTATTGCACCTAGTGTTAGTAACTGTTTGACATGATATCTTCATGAAATTTTCGACCTAGCTCAGCTAACTATATCTAACAATGCATCATACCATCAATTAAAGACTCGGGCTGTTTCTTTGCCTCTTATTGAGTTGCTTGCTAACTTACCTCTCTCCATCCATAGGCGAAATCAGAGAAACTTCCCTCTTTCTTTGTATTTTTTTTCAACCACAACAAACAAATTGATACACGCTCAAATGAGAAGTCACGTGCAAGTCACATGGCACGTTTGAAAGTTGGTTAAATGAGCGGGAAAATTAGTTAACAACCTTTCCCTCTCAAATTCTGTTTCAAACTTGTGAATCATTGAATATCAAATTTGAGTTCATGCATTTCTTCCTTTTCTGAATTCCAGTTTATATTCTAAACATTTATCCACATTTCTTAATTGATTTCTAGTTAAATACTTTGTGTAAATATCACAAATCTTGCAGTGCTCCGTATTATCAATATGGTTCAACTGTAACGAGTGTAACCTCGATCACCACCCTGCAACCTCCTCGTCGGAGGTTGTTCTACCTCCGTTGGCCGCCATTCCTCCATGCAATTGCAGTTGCCACAATTCATCCATGCCATAGTAGTGACCAATATACTTCATCAATATTAATTCAAGTCGTAATGGTTTGATATTTTAATCAAACCCAGTTGAATCAAACATTGTTAAAACTTCCCGTTGTACTATTTTCAAAGTATTTTTGGGTGGGTTGTCAAGATCAAACGTTGTCACCCAGTCGATCTGTTTCTAAGAGCTTTAGGTACAGTGGCTGATGGCTCAAGCCATGGCCAACGGCACCAATCAACGGTGCCACAAACCATACCGGACCTCGGCTGTTAGCCTCTCGCGCCACCACCACCAGCTCACGCGGTGGGATTTTCTTTTTTGTTTTCTTTTGGGTTTTGTGTTTATGTGTTGGTGTGTTTTGTGTTTCTTTGTGTGTTGTGTGTTGTGTTCGTGAGATGTATCTTCTTTTTTTTCCCCGGATTTGCAGGTTGGACAGATGAAGAAGACGAACAAAAAAGGCGTTGAACTTTCAACAAAGTATTAATCGCTACTACGTATAAAATAATAAAAGATGAGTTAATAGATGCTAGTTGTTGCTGTGATTAACTAAACATAAAGTAGATTCCTTTTCTTTTTAAATAAATAACTAAAGCCCACGACAACACTTTTACTCTTTTATACTTAACAGATGTTTTTAATTGAATTCTTTTTGGACTACGGTTTTTATTCGGGCCTTAAAATACGAGAGTGTTTATAAATTTGGGTTGAAATTTTTGTGTTTTCTCGTCGAGCAATTATGAAACCTTAATAACTAGTAAATTGTATTTCTATTTACGTGAAAAAACAAAAAAAAAATAAAAAAAAATAAAAAAATCAAGCCTTATATTTTTCCCGAAACTAGTTTACGTTTATTTTAACGTTTAATTTCCATTTTATGCAATTTTTTCCATTTAAGGTACCTTTTTAATTTGATGTCTTTCTTTATTTATATAATGTGTTTTTATTAATGAAATTAAATTTTAGTTATACACATTGTTTTATTTAAAAAAAAAAAAAAAAAAAAAGGTATCACGGCACCACAAAACTAGTGTTATGCTAGGGAGGGGGCCTTTGGTGCAATAGCCAAACCTGGTGCCATGGAGAAAAAGTGTTGAGGTGGCATAATTTTTTTCTACGGCACCACCTCACGGCACCAACTATACCTAACGCTCTAAGAACCAAGAAAAGAATTTATGAAGTGAGTAAAAATGCTCATTTGTCGATTTAAAACACTGAAAAAGCAATATATATATTTATTTTTTGTTGGTCTTACTCCATAGGGTTATTATTTGTCCCCACACACATATCCCACAGGACCCACACCATATAAGGGAGGAGGGAGTGGAGCTCGGGTAGTGCATCGAGTAGATGAACCCGAGCGGGTACACCGCCCCGAGCACGTCGGGTACTTGGATCGAGTAGCAAAATCGAGTTGGGAGCTCGAGCGTGTAGCATGCATAAATTTGAAATATTCGACCGTTTGGGGAGGTCCAACGGTTACATGCAAAAAAAAAAATAAAAAAAAAATAAATAAATAAAAAATTCCTTTTAAAACCAAATAACATACACTCATTTTTTTCAAAAAAACATACACTAATCTCTAAAAAAATAATTACCCCACCTTTCAAAAAACACACACTAATCTCTCCAAAAAAAAATGTCTTCCGATTCTTCCGAATCGTTATTCCGTCTTCGTCCGACGAGCTATCCACGGGTAGCTCGTTGCAACATATGCTTCAACTAGCGGCTCAAGATCTTGAAGACACGGCAAGCTCTAGCCATATTTTCAAGAAGGCTATGACGCGATTGAAAAAAAGTTTCACCACGAAACAAAAATCACATTGGCCGTTAGGCAACTCGCAACCCAATCCCCGATGAGTATGATGAATATTTATGCATGTCTCGTAAGAACGTCAAGTGAAAGTCTTGATTATTTTGTGAGGCCATCATTGAGTTATGCGGTCGAGAGTACCACGAGGCCGACAACACACGACCTTGCTCGCATTTTTCGTGCCCATGAAGCGAAGCATCACATCCCCGGATGCTTGGTAGCATTGACCGTACACACGCCGATGGAAAAATTGTCCTAGACATTTGAGATGACAATATACGAGAGGTGACTATGGTGTTCCCACTATTATGCTTCAAGTCACGCGTCACAAGATATGTGGATTGGCATGCTTTTTGGTCCAACGGGTCAAACAACGATATCAACGTATTGAATCATCGACTTGCATCTTACAGATCGAAATGGAACGGCGATGAATAGTTCATTCCACGTGAATGGACACTTTTACAAACGCGACTACCATTTGGCGATGGAATCTATCCTAAGTGGTCCACACTTGTTAAAGCATACCCGTATCCAACCGACCCAAAGGAAAAGAGATTTACGGGTTACAAGAGGGGCGAGAAAGGATGTCGAGCGAGCTTTGGTGCTCTCAAAGAAAATGGAAAATTTCGATCGACCTCTCCGAGCTATGACCAAAGCGAAGATTGCCAATCGTGTTCACGCGTGTGTTATTTTGCACAATATGGTTATAAAAGCGAGGAGGGCAATCTCACCGGTTCATATAATGGATGAGCCGGTCCAAACCGTTGTTCGACGACAGTGTGGTAGCGGAGTTACTAGACGAAGTTCTCCATGGCCGTCTTCGATATGATCTCACTGAGCACGAAAGACGTCAATACTTGCCGCATCTCGATGATTAGTGGGTTTTTTTTATTTTAATCTAGTTATTTTAAGTATTATGTTATGTGAAAGTATAGGCAACACTAGATAAACAATGTACCAAACTTTATTCGATCTAAGTCGCAATAGTCACTTAGATTAATAGTATCCAAATGTTACAAGATTAGATTAATGTCAATGAGACAATAATCATATGAATGTAAAGACAAGACAAGATCGGTGAAATGATCTAAGAGAAGAGAAGAGAGTGATACAAAAGACCGCACACTCAAGTGTATCTAACCCTAGAATAAAGGACTAATTAAATAGGGATTAAGTTACACTAAGACCCTCTAACGGCTATAATAATGAACTTCACAGAAACAATAAAATGAACTTCAGCAGAACAAGAGAGGCTTCAGAAATGATAATCTTGGAACTATAAACCACTTATGCTTTGTCCATGTTAAACCCCGTAATATGCCCGCAAAGAACATAGCTTGAAAGCCATTAGCAATTGATAGAGTGACATGTTTGCCACAGATTATTACCCCAAATTTTAACATTCCCCTTAATCGATGGGCAAACATATCAAACAATATCAATTTTTCACACAAAAATTTATGCCGATAGACAGGAGGTTCTTTGTAAGAATGTCGCAGCTTGGTTTGAAGATCCAATCTTTTAGCATTTATAACACCTCTAGCAATTTTTTCCCGATGAAGTGAACATCAATTTCAAAATGTTTTGATCTTTCATGGAAAACAGGATTGACAAGAAGTTGTAAAGCGATTTGTTATCACAAAAAGATTAACAGAAGGTTGATATCAACTTTTAGATCTTTTAGGATTTTCTCGAATCCAATGATTTCACAGCAGCAGCAGAGACATAGATCTATACCGCTCGTGGAAGATTTTGAAAGAGTGTTTTGTTTTTACTTTTCCATGAGATTAAACAATCATTAAAGAAAACACAATAACTCGTAATGATTTTCGGTTTTCTTACATTTGGCCCAATCAAGATCACTATATCCTTCAAGATGATTTTCGAGTTGCTGAAATTGTACCTTAGACCTTTCCCGAGCTCCTTTTAGATACCTCGTAACATTGAGGGCACATTCCGATGAGATTTCAAGGAGAATGCATATATTGTGCCGCACAATGAACCGAGTATGAAATGTCGTCTTGTATGGGTGAGGTAGATAAGTTTCCCAAGAAGCTTCGATAACCAGTGATGTTGACAAGTAAGGGTCATCATCGGTGGGAATGTATGGAAGCACGAGTTGGGTTCCATAGGGGTGGACATGTGTTTGCACCCAAGAAGACCAAATTTTTTGAGGAGTTCAAGACAAGATTTTCTTTGGGAGAGACAGATGTCATTCCCGCTTTTAAAACCTCAATGCCAAGAAAATATTTTAGATTTCCCAAGTCTTTGATATGGAATTTTGATTTTAGAAACTCTTTGAATAGGTTTATCTCATCAACACAGCTTCCAAGAAGAACTATATCATCCACATAAACAAGAAGAGCAATGAACTTGTCATTCTCTGCTTTGGTGAACAAAGAATGATCATTAATGATTGGACAAAGTTGTTTTCCTTTAAAACACCGACAAGTTTTTCATTCCATTTTTCGGGAGCTTGTTTTAGACCATATAGAGACTTAACAAGTTTACAAACTTTATTTTTATTGTTCTCATTACGTAACCCTTTGGGAATGGTCATATAGATATCCTCATCAAGGTCTCCATACAAGAAAGCATTGTTAACATCAAGTTGAAAAAGAGGCCATTTGTTTTTACAACTAAGGCAATAAGACATCTAACAAGAGACATTTTTACAACAGGGAAAAAGTTTCATCATAGTCTATTCCTTCCCTTTGGTTGTAACCTTTAACAACTAATCTAGCCTTGTATCTATCAACTTCACCATTAGCTTTATATTTGATTTTAAAATCCATTTGTAGCCAATAGGAGTTCTATTAGAGGTAGATCGCTTATATCCCAAGCATGGTTTTCATTTAAGGCTTCAATTTCGAATTCATAGCATCTACCCAATTACTATCAAGGATAGCTTCTTCATAACAAGTAGGTTCAATACTTTTATTAAGACTAGAAGCAAAGCAAGAATTGTCTTTGTTAAGATTTGAGTAATTAACAACTTTTTCAACACCATATTTGACTTTTCCTTCAACAATAAAGTCATTTAGATTATCGGGCAACTTAGAAACTCTAGTTGACCTCCTAGCAAGAGTGGTCGGCAAGCCTCTTTCTTGTTCGCCAGAATCCAAGATGTATCGCCAGAATCAAGATGCATCGCCAGGATGTGATTCATGTGATATGTTGCCCTCGTGGTGTGTATTATCATCTATAGATGTTGCAACCGGTTCATCAATCCCGTGGGATGACTTACCACCGTGCTATCATCATAGGATGTCACTCTCCTTCATCATTGGGACTTGTTTGTGAGTCAAAGAAATTTTTGTGGTTTAAATCTTTAGGCACATAAGTTTCAACAAAAGGTTTTGACACGTAATTTTTCATTTTGAATGGGAACACAGCTTCATAAAATTTGACATCTCCGAATAAAAATATTTTTGTTTCTAGGCTCAAGAGTTTATAGCCTTTTTCTCATTTGAGTAACCAATAAGAACACTTTTTCGGATCTACTACCAAATTTGTCGAAACGTTGAGAATGGTAGCATAGCATAAGCACCAAAGACTCTAAGGAGAGAGAGTGAAGGGTCATGCCCATACACAAAGAAGAAGGGGACTTGCCGACAGAATCAAGAGGCAACCTATTTATGACATATGCAGCAGCTTAGAACACATTCAGCCAAAGATTTAGAGGTAATTCCCTCAAACATAAGGGATCTAGCAACATTAAGGAGATGCCTATGTTTCCTTTCTCGCAATGCCATTTTGTTGAGGTGTATAAACACAAGAAGTTTGATGTAGAATTCCTTTTCATGATGTAATTGTTGAAGTTTATTATTGACAAATTTCGTCCCATTATCACTTCTAAAAACTTTGACATTGTGTTCAAATTGATTTGATAGCATATGAGTAAAGTTAACAATGGAAACATAAACATCATCCTTCCCTTAAGCATATAAACCCACACCGCCCTAGAATAGTCATCAACTATAGTTAAAAATATTTATAACCATCTCTCGCTAGTAATTTTATATGGTCCCCAAACATCAAGGTGAACAAGTTGACCAATTTTAGTGGATTTATGTTCACTTAGAGGAAATGGTTCTCTGGTTTGTTTGGCTTTATTACAAGTATCACAGAGATGATCGCCAGATGAACTATCAAATTTAAGAGTGGGTCTAAGATGTGTAGGACTTGGTCGAGGATGACCAAGTCTTTGATGCCGAGATTTCTAGAGACATGACAAACAGATATGCAATTATTAGAGGTAATCTTACATGTAGAGTCTATATCAAAATATATAACCCATTGTATTGTTTACCAATCCCCACAATCCTTTTTGATGTAAACTCAGATATAGCAATTAGATTCATTAAATCCAACAAACATCTTGTTGTCTCTAGCAATCTTATGAATGATAATAAACCGACATTGTATTCGTGAACAACAAGAACATCAAAAGAGTTAGGTCATTATTGACCTTTAAATCACCAATTTTAGTAATTAGGGCCCGAGTACCATTGGGATGTCCAACAGTTAGGCCAAGATTTGAAATGTTAACAACATTGATTAAAAAATTTCGACACACGTCATGTGTCGATTTGCACCGTAATCAACAATCCAACCAAGACCGATGTTTCCAGTTAAGGATTTAGTGTTGTTGTTAAAAACTTGTTGAAGTTCACATTAAACTTGACACCGCCATTAAAGAAGGTTCCGAAAAATTTTACCGCCAAGTTGGCATTAGCAGATGACACATTGTTGTCATTGAGAAGACTCATAAGTCTTGAGAGTCGCTCATTAGATAAAGAGACAGAGAATTGCTAGCACTATTATCAGTGACATGATTAGTTTCAGCAGAAACATTGTTATCGCCGAAAGGTTTACCATTAAAATTTCTCTTAACATATCCAAGCAGATATCCAACAATTTCATAACACCTATCAACAAGATGACCGTGCTTTTTGCAATTAGTACATTTGAGGTTCATATTTGGTCCTCTCGCTATTAGAGAGTTGTTACGTGTTAAAACCGAAACTTTGTTGTTAAAACCTCTTTGTTATCAAAAATTTTCCTCCATCGAGGTTTTGCATTAAAAGTCGTAGCATTGGGTTTAGCGAGCTATTCCCGGATGAAACATTCTGTGAGATTCTTCTCCGCACACAACAGAGAAAGCGCTTTGACATTAGGCAAAGGGTCTCGTTAAAATATTGCTTCGATGGGAACATAGGAGTCATCAAGACCCATAAGAAATTGCATTAACTTGATTAGTTGATTGTGTTTTCAAAATGTTTTGCAACCTCACAAGTGTGTGGAGGCAAGCTAATCATACAATCAAATTGTTTCCATAAAGAATTAAGATTGTTATAGTAATCGCCTAGAGAGGACCCACTTTGACTAAGAGAGTTTATATTCTTATGCGATTAAAAATAGTGAACCATCAACTTTGTCATAGGTATCTTTAAGATCATTCCACATTTCATAAGCGCTTTAGCATATATAGCACCAAAGAAACAGCTCAGACTAAGAGAATTAAGAATCCAAGTAACCACAACAGAGTTACTGTGTATCCCATTGATTAGCAAGACTAGGGTTCGAATCATCTCTTATGCAAGTACCATCAATAAACCCTAACTTATTATGGTTCCTTAAAGCAAAAGTCATGGCCATATTCCATATTTTGTAATTTTCGGCCCATGAGTTTAATAGTAATAATGGGATTGCCATTTGTATTGTTAGGATGCAAATACAAAGCATCACCAAAGACAAGACTTTTCTCGGTGGAAGAACGACCAATATTATCATCACCAACACCATAATACAAACAATAAGATAGATGATATAAGAAGATAGACAAAGAATAATCGACAACAAATGATGAGATAATAAGAATAAATAGTCAAGAAGATAAGACTTTATAATAAGAAACAACAAGCACTAAGCCTGTGGATTAGGATAAACCGAGCAGTATTCGTACCACTCAAAGGTGGCAGATCAAGATGTTAGTCTACCCGCTTGCACCCACAAGACTTAAGTATCAGATGTTTAAAGAAGAGGTAAGACTTAGACTTACAGAGAAATATGCAATGAAGAACAAATCACACTCACCCTAGATTCACTTAGTCTAGGGCAAATATGAAACAGAAGATAACCAAGGATTACGCCAACAAAGAAGAACCCCAAACCACACCTTTGTTGCTAAAGAGAATCAATGAGCTCAAGCTCGATACCATGTACGAAAGTATAGGCAACACTAGATAAACAATGTAAACTTTATTCGATCTAAGTCGCAATAGTCACTTAGATTAATAGTATCCAAATGTTACAAGATTAGATTAATGTCAATGAGACAATAATCATATGAATGTAAAGACAAGACAAGATCATGAAATGATCTAAGAGAAGAGAAGAGAGTGATACAAAAGACCGCACACTCAAGTGTGTCTAACCCTAGAATAAAGGACTAATTAAATAGGGATTAAGTTACACTAAGACCCTCTAACGGCTATAATAATGAACTTCACAGAAACAATAAAATGAACTTCAAGAGAACAAGAGAGGCTTCAGCAGAAATGATAATCTTGGAACTATAAACCACTTATGCTTTGTCCATGTTAAACCCCCGTAATATGCCCGCAAAGAACATAGCTTGAAAGCCATTAGCAATTGATAGAGTGACATGTTTGCCATGATTATTACCCCAAATTTTAACAAATCACATAATGAAGTATTTTGAGAAAAATGTTATATATAAAGCATTACCGTTTTAATATATAATGCAATTAGTTATCTAAACGTTCTAATATATTACTCATTTAAGATATATTCTCATTTAAATATTTTTTCTTAGTGAAAAATATATGTACACATACATATAATAATTAACATGACAAATTTTGAAGTTTCTAAAAAGTTTGAGGTCCTTAGCAATCGCTTATTTTGTACATCCTCAAAGATGACCCTGATGGTCAGTTGTCGTGTGTTAATGTGTTGGGCAACATTTAGATCATTCTATTGAGTGCATCCACGTTGAATTATTCAATGAGTATATAGGATGACGTGGGGAGGTATTGTTCGCAAGTACATATTATTATTTGGTGGTATTAAATTTTTACCTACTCTTCTAAAATAGGCTGAGTTCGGGTTCAAAACTACTGCACATAAGATAAACTGAATCACTCAAAACATATGTGACATAGTAGTTACGTGATAGGGGGCCTAATTTACTAACTATATATAACTAATTACAAATATTTGTTGCGTTTCAAAATAAATGTTTATTTTATAGCACAAATGATCTTATATGTCAAATAAGACTTGAACACATAATTTTTTAGTTGGATAACTTTTCCCACACAACAAAAAGTATCATTATAGCACAAGTCTTTTGATAGTGTACAACGTTTTATAATGCATACTAGCTAAAGTTTTCTTAAATAAAATACCGAGTATTATTTTTACCAATACTGTTCTTTTATAACTGGTTAAATATGAAATAAATACTTATTTTTTTAAGACAACCAAGACTTATATTTATTTGACAACGGAAAGAACAAAATACTTTAAAAGATGTATGAAGCAATGTAATTTCACATATTTATGGAACATCCTTTTCATGAAGAAATTAAATTCTAACACTACAATAAAAGTTAGTATGAAATTGTATTGGATTTCAATTTTTAGGATTAAAGGGGAAAAAACCTTGCTCGTTTTTCGACTCAAAATAGTACTGTTAACACCTTAGCTTAAGTTTTCTAGTAGCAATTCGTTATTTAAGAAGAAAGGTCTAGGGTGAGCATACGACCCGAACGGATCGGACCGATCGTCGGACCGACTGAGACCGGACTGGACCGGACCGGACAGACCACATTCGGTCCGGTCCGCCATCTCGGCTTTTGGACTAATTCGGTCTTCGGTCCGGTCCGGTCGGTCTGGACCAAAACCGGCTAATTTGGCCTTGTTGGACCGGACCGACCGGACAGACCCGGACCGACCATATTCGGTCCGGTCTCGGTCTAAGCTTTTTGCCGAAATCGGGTCTCGATCCGGTCCGGTCCGGTTTGGTTTTTGGACCGTGCACACCCCTAGAAAGGTCCGTTATGGCCAACTCAAAACCAAATATTTGGCGTCAGTTTATGTCCAAGTTTAGTTTAGTTTCGTTTTCTCTATTGTTTAGACGATTAGCTAGTTGGTTTAGGACTAGGATTACCCCCTCATTTTCTATAAATAGAGATAAGGGGGTGAGGGATATATACTCATTCTTTTCGGTAGAAACGTTAAATACAATGTAATCGTTTGAGTCTTTCTAATCAAATAGTCAAATAGTTCCAAAAGTCAAATTAAAACTAGCAACTAAACGTCTCTTCATGGAAATTTCAAGGCATCTAACATTCATTGACCAATTCATACAACCTTCATTTCGCCTGAATCCTCATAATAATCTTCACTCTATTACCAACGTACTCTTACACTCGGCCAAAATGTCCAACAGTTTAACGACTGTTCAACGAAGCTCTATATAGTTGCGGTCCAACAGTTCGATGGCTTGGTTATCCTTTCTGGGGACAAGACCGTCCTTCGTAATGTGGACTGAACCAATTCCATCTTGCATGCATAGACGACGTCATTACCACTCTCAAGATAAATAACACCACCTTTCGCGTACTTAGCATCGACCAAAATAATACTAAGAATCTAAGATCACCCTTGCTAGCAATTAATGATATATGGGGTCAAGGACCGAAACCAAATGCTTGTTTATTGAGACAAGATGAGTCTGTCAACAATAAAACATTTGAGTATACGGTTTTTAGTTACATCCCAGATGAGTTTCTTTTTCTAGGAGTATATCTTTTGTGTTTGGAAGACAATGATGACCTTATACCCTTTAAGAATAATTTGAATTGCTTGGGAGACAGAAATGGGAGGACAAGTTTTATTGACGATGGAATGAATTCGTTAATATGTGATAGTGGATTAGAGTGCCTGTTTTGAGGACGCTATTTTTTGAGTTTAATAACCGTGAAACGATGCCTGTGGAGGAGATGTTATTGCAAGGTTTTCCAATGGATCGGAGTATAGGGTAGACGGTGCAGGGATATGCTCACGGTGTGAGATCTCGGGTGGGACGTGTTGGTCTAGTTTAAATTCCTCTGTTCCTTCTTGCCTTTGCCTTGGTGGTATATCTCGTTGGATTTGTCATGGTTCAGGTTTGTTCACCTGTTGCTCACTTAGTTTTCTTTATGTCCCCTGTATATTTTTTAAGTAATTTACTGATCAAACACAAAAAATTTGCTAAAGGCGGATCATTCAAAGAGCTTGTCCATAAATGGTAAAAACATCAAGACAGTCAACTAAAGTATAGAAATTAATTCGGTAAGTCGATAAGAATTTTGGATCAAAGAGGTGCCCAATTACACAGCCATCTGCATTACACATAAGTCCCCAACACAACCAATTTGTTGCGGTAGCGAGGAACACGTATCTAAAATGTGTGTAAATTGTTTGCTAAGTAATTTATCGCACTTATAAATGTGTGCAAGCACTTATAACCGTGTACAAGGTTATTATAATATATTATAAAAACGGAAATCGCATGGGACATTAGCGTTTTCTTAAGGTGTCCGTTTCTTATTAATTTGCAATATCATTGGGCCATTAAAGTGAAAACAGTGAATGCTGAGACCCAACAGTGATGTAGTACAATGTGTGTTACTCGCTTATTGGGTGAAACGTGTTGCCCAAATTACTATTCACTCCCGTTTTCACTTAATATCAGACGTAATACTCCCAAGATGTCATCAGCTATTGATAAACAACCTAATTTATGTACTACAAAACCTTTGCCACACACGTGTAACCTACTACATATGTACTATGCCATGTATTGTACTACTGTACTACTTGAGTAAATAATATACCAAGTGGTGCTAGCTATTGGAGTACTAGCTGAGATAAAATTTGTCATGTATTGGTGTCATGAATAAGTATGTTACAAACAAAAGGTTATTAATTATTAGTTTTTTTTTTCATTGCATTTCCATTATTACAAAATACATTCTTAATTAAAATAGTGAGTTTTGCAAGCATAGATCAAACAAGGAAAAGCAGGTTGACGAGATAGAGAATAAAATGCCTATACTTAACTTTGTATCTTAGTTTGCATCAACTTTTCATAGCATCAACTCCCGGCTAAATAATACTAAGAACGACAAACTAATTCAACAATAAATGCACCTACATATGTATTATCACAAATGTTTTATGCATCGACTAGCATCCCCGCAGCAACGTGCGGGCAAACATGCTCGTTACGTATATAAGCTTGAAGACATAATTTATATAATCACCTCTAATCACCTCTCAGCACTTAAAGGTAACAGTACACACAAGGATGACAAGATTAATTTAAATACAGACAATTAATACATCTTTTGTTTGGTGGTTATGCAGCTTACAGCAAAACCAATTGGAGATTGAAAATACGTAAGTCTTATTAATTTATTTCGGTTGACATATATCCTCCTGTACCTCCTCTGAAATGTGGATAACACAATGAATGAGGTTACGGCACACAAGCACAGTTACTGTTTACTTAATTATACAAGTACTTTGATTTTTGATTATTTAAAAGAATTGTAACAAGGAACACACTTTTTTTTTTATCATCACAGTTATTCGAGTTACTGGAGTCGTATCTGCTGTACTAGCAATTTTGTTCATCATCATAATCTATTGCATTAGGAAATCATCATCAAACACTTTTGTTGCCTTATTTAGGCATAAAACTGAGGACGACAGAAGTGTTGAGGCATTTGTCATGCAATATGGATCCTTGACTACGAAACGATACACGTATCATGATATCAAGAAAATTACAAACTCATTCCAAGTAAAATTAGGACAAGGAGGTTTTGGAACTGTTTTTAAAGGAAAGTTATGTGATGGTCGTCTTGTGGCAGTAAAAGTATTAAACTCATCAAAAGCAAGTGGACAAGAATTTATAAACGAAGTTGCAAGCATTGGTAGGACTTCTCATATAAACATTGTTACTCTCTTGGGATTTTGTTTCGACTATCAAAAGAGGGCTCTCGTGTACGAATACATGCTAAATGGATCATTGGAGAAGTTTATATGCTCTCACGTTGATCCTCCCAAGACAAGCGAACACTTAGGAATAGAGAAGTGGCACGAGGTAGCACTTGGAATAGCACGAGGTCTTGACTACTTGTATCGTGGCTGCAACACTCGTATTTTGCATCTTGATATTAAGCCACATAACATTCTCCTTGATGCGGATTTATGCCCTAAAATAGCAGATTTCGGCCTTGCTAAGTTGTACTCAAGGAATGAAAGTATTGTTTCTATGTTAGAGGCCAGAGGTACCATTGGGTATATTGCCCCTGAAGTTTTTAATAGAAATTTTGGAGGAGTGTCCCATAAATATGATGTGCGACTATTAGTAACCTGTTTAAGTAGCATAATCTCTTCATAACATTTTCGAGCTACCTCAGCTAACTATATCGTACAATGCATCTTAACATCAAAATTTCAAAGCTAGCGCCATAAAGTCTACAAATCAACGTGGAAAAATGTGTGTTCTTTACTTAATCATGTGAACTCAATTAATACATTATTTTGGTGTTTTATTCAAATATTTTTTTCTTCAAATATCTACACTTGCATAATGATAAATAAGCCGATAGATATTAAGAACGATATATTAAAGTAACATAACCACAGGTCCATAACCATGTCTAGACTTGTACCATTACCTTCTGACGCTCTCATACTCCTCTCCTTGTTCTTCTTCGTCACCACCATTGCATCTGCTCAAAATTGCCTTCCAGCCGATTGTAATGGGCTCAAGATCAGTTACCCCTTTTGGAATATAGAAAATGAAACTAGTCAATATTGTGGTTATCAAGGTTTGGGAATCAACTGCTCAACCATAAGTGGACAGGATCGTCCCACTCCCATGATGTATTTGGGTGGCGATTCTTACTACGTACGGAATCTAACCGACACGAGTATTACTCTCGTCGACTACGATGTTTCTGACGTCTTTCCACTTCCAAACGATTGCCCCAGGGTGAAGCATAGGATTGAACTGGAAAGACTGCCTTTATATTTTACGTCGAATAATCTTCATCTAAGTTTTCATTTCAACTGTACTAGTGTTCCTCCTTTTGCACGTGAGATATCGTGCTTAAACAATGATCGTCCGAAAAGGTCGTGTGTTAATGTTATACATCATAATACGCCCGATTACGACTGGAAGAACATATGTGACGACGAGGAGGTGATAACCACGGTAATAGATGTATTCAACTCTACTGAACGAATGGGGACGGAATTCGTTGACGCTTTGAGGACAGGATTCGAGCTAAACTGGAGGACAGCAATGGACGATTGCCATAAATGTGAAGAGTCTGACGGGCTATGTGGTTATAACAATTCGACTGGGTTCATGTGTTTTTGCGACGATGGTTCCTTGACAAGGAACGACTGCAATGGTACGACTTTTCTTATTCATCTTTTTAACCTTGTCGTGTGTAATTGTCTCAGCCAACATTTATATCATTCTATTGACTGCATCCACTTAGAATAAGTCAATGATCATATTAGATGACGTGGGAAGATGTTATTCGTTAATACATATTTGGTGGTATTAGAATTTTACGTACCCATCCTTCTTTTAAAATAAGAATGATTGACGCACTTTTATTTCTTATTAGAGAGGAACATCTCTTTATCATTAACACCTCAGCTCCACATTAGCATCTTACTTCTTCACAACCAAGACAACAAACCGTCCTCTCTCATAAGAGCGTGGGGTATGGTGGTGAGCAAGCCTCTTCGTTTAGCCCACTTACGCCACATCACTCCACACATTCGTTTAAATCACGTCACAACTAACTCAAACCTCTTCATTCGACCCATGGCTCTCATTTTTTTTCTTTTCCATATTTTTCAAACAAAATAAATTTCATTCCATTCGGCAATTAAAAATCAATTCTGATATGGAAAATAAAAATAAAAACAAACGAAAAATAAAAAAAACATACGAAAAATAAAAACAACACAAAACTTAAATAATACAACTTCATTTGTAGTATTTTGCTATTAATTCGTCTTGTTTTTTCTTGAGGATCGATCTTTTTGGCTCCAACAACTCCCTCAATATCATGCATTGTTAGCTTTGATATATAAAACAATTCAACAAGCTCATAATTCAACTCTATTCTGCTCTCATCACCTACTTATTTTGACTTTATTTCCATCACTTTCACTTTCATTTTGACTTTATTTCCATCACTTTCATTTTCACACACAGCAGATTTTAACAATGTTTCAGTTACACATAGTTAACGTCTAACTGTGTGAAGTTGCTACAAACGTTAACCTCTTAATTTGGTTTGTCTTCTAACGTGTCGTTGTAATGGCGAAGGGGTGAGTGGCGAGGCTTGCTAGTGTCGTGGCGGTGGGCGGTAGCCAACGGCGGGTGTGCCACGTTGGAAACGGCGAGGCAACTCGCCACCATACCCCATGCTCTAACAAACCTCAACCTCTTCATTTGGGGCCCTCCATTACACACACACACTACACACATACACACAAAAACCTTTTTTTATCAATTAAAAGAAAGAAAAAAAATGTCAAACATTACCATCATCGTCACCACGGCGAAATGCCCCACGACGAGCCACGATGAAGGGGGCGGTGTGGTGGCGAGCGACGGCGAGGTGCCACCTAGGCTCACGGCAAGCCACGAAAACACCATACATTCCGCTCTTAGTATCGTCAAATATATAAATCAGTAAAATAACATATAAAAATACAATTGTTAAATGCACAGATTATAATATTAAAAAAAATATACAAATCACCTCTCTTGTAAGATAGGCTTAGTTCCGTTCAAAACTACAAAGATGATAAACTGAATCACCGAAAACATATGTGGCATAGGAAACGTGGCTTAATTTACTAAGTTTAATACCTAACAAATACTATTTGTTGCTTTTCATAATAAGTGTTTAAGTTTTTTATTTTGGGGTAATATCATTGAAAAACATCGTATTTGTTTAAAAATACTTTTTTTTAGGACCACGTTTTACACCAACCTTACGCGTATATCACCTTATCACAAGATGAACACACGAAACAAACACAAACGTTATGCGTAAATAAAGAAGATAGATTAAGAGAAAGATGGTGACTTGAATGTTATAAAACTGTGTATGTGTAGAGAGAAGGATGAAAACAAGATGTTGTATATTTAAAGGAAAACACTCACACACACACTCAAGCACACACCTCAAATGACATATTTAAGGTGTATTTATACTACAAGTACTAGACGCCCTAAAAGGCTTTCCATGGGCCTCGTGGTGGACTTGGATTGAATTGGGTTACATGAACTTATTCAAGGCTAGCTTAACATAACTACTAGCCATTTAGCTTAGCCCAATCCACGAGCCCGTTGACTATTCTAATGCGATATCTAACACACGTTACAAAGTTCCTAAATGTGAATGACCATCACTTCTAATAAAAACTATTAATGCTAACAATCTCCCCCTAAGGGGTGGTCATTCAAAAGATGCTCTACTTGATTAGGTCTTTACTTTCCTTGAGCTTGAACTTTGCGTGTAGATATAGAATAGTATTGATTCTTTGTTCCTTCATGCTTTGTGATCAGTTAATGTGGTATAGAGCCATTTGTCAACTTCGTTGGATATGTGTCTCCACGTCTTTCTCCACCATGCTCACACTTCTATTTGACTTTGAAGTTCCGATGATGTAGTTCTCGAGTCTTTATACTTTGTAGATTCTTTGACATAGACGAAGAATCATCTTTAACTTCGGTTCCTTTGATTTTGATGAGAACTTTCATGTGTTGTTGGTATGAGCATGTGGAGAATCGCACGATCTCTTCCTCCCATGAGCATCCATAAGAAAACATAAAACACGGGTTAGAAATAATCCAGTAGCTTACAAGTTTAAATTTCGAGTTGTGTTAACAACATAGTGTGAAAACACGTCTCAAATTCTCACAAAGGCCGTTCTGAACCTGGAGTCCCACAAGTGAGATAACACGATATACCAAAGTACATCTACAATTCGGATGAGTCATGAAGTACACGAAGCATCACTCCACGATTGTAGACCGTTTGAGACACACTAAGCATAATCCACGGGAGTTACCGAAGTGACTGCTTTGTCGTGGCTGCTGATGTTGACCCGGCGAGTTTCCATTCAATCATTGAAGATCACGGATGTGAAACTTCATAAATGTTACGGCAGTTGCTAAGATCTGCGTGGGACTCTAGAATATATCACTTGTGTCCTTATTGATGAACAACAAGCGATGTCATGTCATGTGTTCCTATGAGATCTTTTGATGAATCTCGTGGCTCTAGACTCAATTAGTGCATTTTGGTTTTCTGGCGGAGACTAGGAGAGGGTCTTCTTCTTCAATACCAACAATCTCTAGAGAAAGTCGATAGATTATGTAGGGTTCCCAGTGAGAATGAAACAAATCCTTTTAAGAGGAATTGAGTGGCTAGAAGGTTTAGTGCGATGCGTCATTGGGTCCATGATGTCTTTGTCTTCAATACCGGTGACAACCGAAGAGAGATGAATTGAACCCGGTTTACGCCCTAAGGTTGAATATGGAGGCTATTTCCTTTCACCCTTTTTCATTATATTTCTTTTTAATTCTTCAACCTCTTCTTTCTCCTTTCTCACATTACTCCTTTTTTCAATCATTCCTAAGGACTTCTAATACTAACTATTTGTGATGTCCTTGGGTAGATCCCTCCGGCTCTGGCGGATCATAGGACGAATTTACCTATCCTTAGTCACCTTATAACTCCATGACTTTCCCATGTTGCCATAAAACCATTTTTCATGAAACTCTCTCAAAGTGTTTATGATAGAAAACATGTTTGGAACACTCAGTGAGTTTTATATTTTCAGAAACACTCCCCCTTCACATGTGCTTGTAAGTTTTGACAGAAATATGCACATAGAGGGTAGAGTTCGCACTTTTTGAATTGATCGGCTCATGATAGACAATTCCCACGAGACACAGTTCGTTGCTAAGTTAAAGAGTTCCATTGTCAGTTTTTAGGTGACAACTAGCTCTAATAACTAACTTGAAGTTGTAAACACTCCTTGAAAAGAAGGTTAGACCCATGTAAGTTCATGTCTATCACAAGTTTCTCGAAATGGTACATTTACTGACTTTGATTCCTCGTCAATTCATTGGTTGCATCTGAGTCGAGCTCATTTTGAGATTCAAACAACGATCATTAAACTTTTTGATCACATTTTAATCACGTCTTCTCCCCCTAAAAAATAGCATAATTGTGATATTTTTTATATCAACTGATTAAACAACATTTTAGAATATTTTGGGGAGACAAACGGATTTGATTTAAGCATGAATTTGAAACATTTTTGTTTTATACTCCCCCTTTAATAAAGCATAATCAATTAAAAGGGTTTTAGAGGGAGTTATCTTGAGCACAAAATATTTTGAAAGATTTAGAAAATCTTTTTGAACAATCTTGAAAGAGGTGCTCAAGATGATGATGATTTCTCACCAGTATTAAATGTAGTGCACTGAAGCACACTTGATTTTTCTTTAAAAAACACGAGTTTTGATCTGAAATAATCAAAAGTCATCATTTTGGAGCGGGTTTCGTACTGAAGTATACGAAAGTCTTTTATGTAGAATTTTTGAGAAATGACATGTTTTAGAAAACATTTAAAGAACTCTCGCTCAAGCATCATACATGCCCGTATCATTGTTGAATGACATTTCTAAAAGCGTCTGAATATCGATTATCGAGAGACATGTCGTGAGAAGAATATTTTTGGATTTTGATTTTATGATGTTTTGTATTTTGAAAAAATTTATATTTTGCTTTTGTTGGTTTTCAAATTTTGTATTTTGTTTTTCGGAAATATTTACAATGACTTTGGAAAATCATTTTCAAGAAGATTCGAGAAGACATTCTAACTCCTCGGGGTTAGGCTTCGCATTCAATTAAATCGAACTAAATCGTCAAACCTTTCTTTTGGAAGGGCTTTAGTAAATAGATCGGCGAGTTGGTAATCGATCTTCACGAAGAATAATTCAACAGTACCTTCTTCCACATGTTCTTTTATGAAGTGATAGCGGACTCGATATGCTTAGTCTTTGAGTGATGAGCAGTTGCATGATATAGCTATGGCACTTTTGAGTCACAATACATAGGTATTTTATCGAAAGTAAAGCCATAATCGTGAGTTGTGTTCTCATCCATAGAACTTGAGCACAACACGCAGATAGAGACACATACTCGGCTTCGGTTGAAAGTGCAAAGTGCAATCTTGTTTCTTTGAAGACCACTTACTAACTTTTCACCCAAAATTGTGCTCCTCCGGATGTACTTTTGTCGTAACTTAATCACTGTGTGGTCCATGATCCGAAAAGGCAATTAGATCAAATCCGGTTCCTTCGGATACCAAAGACCCTTGTGAATGGAAGTCTTGGTACCGAAGATCCTTTTAACCTCTTTGAGGTGCGTTCGGTGAGGCTTTGCACGAAACCATGCTAATAAGCAAAGCAACAAAATGAATATCGGTCGACTAGCGATCGGATACATGAGAGAACCAATCATGCTCCAATATTTCTTGGATTGATAGGTTTCCTAAATAAATCGGCCCCGATTTTGGTGAAGTTACCATTGGTGTGCCAACAGAGTCACAATTATCCATACCATGATTTTTCAAAATCTCAGATGTATATTTAGCTTGATTAATAAAAATTCCACGTGGGGATTGACGTATTTGTAAACCAAGAAAGAATTTTAGTTCCCCCATCATGGACATTTCAAATTTGCTTTTCATGAGATTTTCAAAATGTTTTGAAAGATTCGGATTAGTGGACCCAAAAAGGATGTCGTCCACATAAATCTGAACAATCAAAATGTCGTTTTTGCATTTTTGAGTAAACAAGGTAGGATCAACCATTCCTTTGGTGAAATTGTTTTGGATCAGGAAAGAAGAGAGTTCGTCATACCACGCTGCAGAGCTTGCTTTAAACCATAGATTGCCTTTTTGAGTTTGTAGACGTGTCCGGATGTTCCATGTCTATGAAGCCTTACGGTGACTCACGTACACTTTTTCTTTCGAGTTCCATTCAAGAGTGCGGTCTTAATGTCCATCGATAAACCGTGATGTTTTGTGAGTGCATAGGCTAAGAATATCTGATCGCCTCAAGTCTAGCTACGCGCGAATGACTCTTCAAAGTCTATTCCTTCTTCTGTCTGTATCCTTTGGCCACAAGATGAGCTTTATTTGAATTACGATCATCTCTTCATCCCTTTTGTTCTTCCATAACCATTTGAGATCAATGACTCGAATGTCGGTTGGTCTTGGAACCATTTCCCAAGTCGTATAAGCGGTATTGGAGAAGTTCCCCTGCATTGCTTCTATCCATGCGGTTTCTGCCATTGCCTCCCGAATGTTCTTCGGTTCAAGATTGCTAATGGAGCAAAGATAAATGCACAAGTCGCAATCAGTGGCAAGTTGGCGTCTCGTCTGAATTGGCCTTGACGGTTCACCAATAACTTGTTCAAGCGGATTCTCTTTAGTCCACTTCAGAGTAGAATGATACCGTATGTTATATGTATGCGAGTTAGATGGTTCTCGTAAGTTTGAAGATGATTCAGCTGATTCCGTAGCAAACGGGTTTTCAAATAAGTCTTCATCTAACGTTGCATCGTTTCGGTTTTGTGAAGGTTCTCCTTGAAATGATATGTTTTGGTTTTGCTCATCAACTGTTGGTAGAACGGGTGCAAGAGCTGGAGTAAATGTAGATGATGTTGATGGAGTTGGTGCATTGGTTTCGACCGTTGTAGATGCATCTTCTGTTGGTGGTGGATGATTTTGAGCGGGTGCAGCGGAATAATGGTTTGATGCATTTGTCGAAGTGCCACCATAGTATTCATCGAACATTAACACGAAGAAGTTCTCCCATTCTTGTTCTTTAGGTTTTTCAAGCGAAGTTGATTGAGCTCTTTGATGTACGAGTCACGAGGCGATGTGTCCGTAAGTCATTGGTTTAGTGCGGGTTCTAGGCGAGTCTCTCGAAGCCATTTGTGAAATTTCATCAAAATTCACATTCATCGTCTCCATGATCCTCCTAGTTCTCTGTTATACACCACAGAATGCCCTCGAGCTATCTCGAATATCCAATGAAGATTCCAATATCACCTTTAGCTTTCGGTTTTCCTAGATCTTCTTTGTTGTTTGTCGGATAGCACAAAGCGCCAAACACGTGAAAGTAAGAGATATCGGGTTTCTCGTTGTTCACTAGTTCATATGAGGTTTTATTGAATCTAGTATGGATGAGGATCGGTTACGAGTGAAACAAGCGTTGGCAACAAAGATCGACCCATAGAAATAACGGTGCACTAGAATAGATTAGCATTGTGCGGCGCTTCCACAAGAGTACGATTTCTTCTTTCGGCTACCCCATTCTGCTGTGGAGTTCTAACAAGCGATGTCGATGAGTAATTCCAACATCTTCAAAATAAGCTCTTAACTCGATTTGTGAATTCGATGTCGTTGTCTATTCTTACAACCCTTACTAGAGTTTGAAGAAGTACTTGAATATGTTTGAGAAGGTGATGATGATGCTTGGTGCTTCGTCTTTTGATCTCAGAAACCTAACCCATGTATATCTTGAATAATCATCGACGATAACAAGGATATACTTTTTCCCATTAATCCTTTCAACTCTCATTGGGCCACATAAGTCCATGTGCAACATATGCAACTTTGCTTCCGAACTAGGTACAGATTTTGGTTTGTATGATGCTCTTTTGCTTTTTCCTTGTTCGCATGATGGACATAAGTGATCCTTGGTGTATTTGAACTTTGGAAGTCCGTTAACGATGTTGTCTTTGGCAAGTTTGTTGATGGTGTTGAAATTGAGATGTGATAATCTTCGATGCCACAACCAGGACTTTGTTCCAGATGCTCGTGTCATAAGACATATTGGTGATGAAGAGGCCATTTGGTTTATGTCGATAGCATACAAGTTTGTATCACGTTCCCAGTTACGATATTAGTGCCATCCAAGTTTCTAACGAAGCAAGCATTTTTCCCAAAAGCAACCTCTAAATCGCATCACGTAATGCCCGAATGAAAACAAATTGTGTCCCAACCCTTGACATAGTAAACCCGAGTGATCAAATAATTTCAAAAGGTAGATCTCCATAACCCATGATAGTGCTACATGATCATTTCAAACGTCAGAGTTCCATGAATTTCAGACGAAGTTGATCGATGACAGATTCCGGTTATGTGCTTGGAGCAACCAGTCGACGATCCAAAGACATATTTTGATAACTGTCAATAATGAGAAGAAGAAGATTTTGGAAACGTTTTGATTTTGGTTCCTTTGGGTTAGAGGTAAAATCCTCAAAGAAGTTTTCTAGGGTATCTTGTAACCCCGAAAATCTTAATGACATCTTAATGACATCGGAAGACTAATTGGTGTTACTTGAATGGAGATCATAGTCAATATTTATAGAAAACGACTCAAAAGAGCGTTTTATTAAAATAGTTATCATTCATCGAAAACTCATAGTTTGTTACAAAATTTTGTAAATAGATCAAGTGTTTTCCCCAAAAGAAAGATCATGAGTTTGAAAGAAATGATAACTTTTATGTTTTACACCACCGGATAAGCCTTGCCATGCCCGTTCCGCACCTTGGTCATAATCTTCACCGATTACGAGATAACATGCTTAAAAGGTCAACAAAATGTTGAGTGAAGTCCATAGGTTTAAAATAAGTTGAACACAAGTATAAGATCATGATCATTGTAAACTAACAATATCATAAGAAAATATCACAGATTATTATGCGCTAAGCTCATGAAACCAAGACTCAATTGCATACACCGAATTACCGGTGTGCGTAAATATGCCCCAAAGGAGGTAATAGCCAATTACCTAAAGAAATTCGATATAGTGCGCCCGGTTATTTCTCTATAACCGAAGCGGGTTCGTTATTCCCATAGTACTATTCACGATATCTCGTTCACTCGCGGTGACTAATGGTTCATGATCGGGGGACTTGTGGCTAACAACTTAAGCGGTACCAATAATCAAGAAGATCAAGTATTTATGAAAAACCTTGTGTTCTAGTTTAGAGCATGTATCTCCTCGCGGGGTTTATAAAAATAAAGTAAAAGCGAGGCTATGAACTCACCTTGATAATAATGCACACGCACAAATAGATCAAGCACAATGTAGCGGAGGTTCCAACTCGAAACCTAAAATGATGAGATGGCGAGTCTCGATGAGCATTTTGGTTCGCGACCAAAATAATAGAGCATTGAATATTCTTATTCAATAGATCATTGGATTGTCCAATCCAATAGTGTGCGATCGTGATTAACATTTTAAGTTAATTTTCATGCTACATTGCCTTAATTAGTGATCCTCACTTACGCATAAGTGAAATGTTCCCCCCGTTGTGATCTTAATAGATTTGTTGAGTATTTTAACGTATTGAAATAAATTCCCCGTGTGTTTTATCGGACTTGATATATATATAATTATAATCTTATAATATATATATATATATATAAGTAATACATTTACCGTTATCCGAAATAAAATACTCATAAGATCAAAATACTTGTTTTCTGAAGTTATAATGGGTTTATAAGTTTTCTAAACTTTTCCGAATTTACACTTTTACCCTCAAGTTACAAAAGTGCAAGTTTAGTCCCTATACTATTAGAAAATGACACTTTGTACCCAAAATGTATTTTATATCAAAACTTTCGAAATGACATCATTAGTCCCTTGGAAAATTGATTTTACAAAGTCAACCTTTGTTACACTTTAAAACATTTACTTATCTAGTTATAATTTATTGAAAGTGTAGGGTATTTGTTGCCAAACCGTGAAAGTTGTGAAATAAAAGAAGGAAAAGTGTCATGGGAGGGTTTCAACTCGTGACCTCCCGTTTAACACCATTCGCTCCTAACCAACCGAGCTAGGCTCTTTTATGTTTTAATCTCACGTTACATGCTATATATATCATAAAGCGTCATTTTACAAATCCTAGTATGCATGCTCTTGTGATCGTGGCTTGCATGGTTTCACTTTCTTGTTTTCTTCTCTTCTTCTCAAGCTAGTTAAAGTTATGGTAAGACTACTTTCATCTTAGTCCTAGCGTATCATGGGTTCAAACGATGGGAGAAACGAAACAAGTTTAACTTAGATAAAAACGCGACTTTAATCTCGTTGGTGTGTGTCGGGTTTATGCTTAACATGTTTGCTTGTTATAGTTTAACCACACTAGAGTTTAGTTACTTAATCGGTGCATGAAATAGTGTCTAATATTTAAGATGAAAACGTTTCTAACGTGTATATATGAAATACTAGACATCGAAACATAATAGGAGTTGTATCGAAATAGGTTCGAGGAAAACTTACAATCACTCAAAAGAGTGGTGTGGGAACTCGGATGGGAAGAGACACACCGAGAAAGACACAACCGATAGTAACCCGAGTATTCACAACAACAATCCCGTGTAACCTCCTAGTTCGCTAGTAACCCAATATTTCTTTTCTTCCTTTTTCTCCTTGCTCGACAGAATACAAGAGTAAGAGTGTGATGTGTTTGTGAGTTGTATAAGTTTAAGTGAAGAGAGTGTATGTTTGTCGTGGGTTTTAAAGAGGTTCAAGTATGGCTTTATCAATTTTTAAGTCTTCTAGTCTTCCTAATCCTAGGCTTATAGTCACATGTTGTATTGAATTTGTTTATGTTTTGTGTCTATGTTTCTTGGCGTGGGGTTGAGGCTAAAATGTAAGGCATGCAATGCCTAGTCAAGTCATTTGAAACATAGTTTCCATTGGTTTATAGAGTCAAGCTTGGTCAACATGGATTAGAGGAGTATTTTATATTAGTTTAGGGTAGTAAAGCTTAAGGGTTTGTCTCTTTTGATCATGTACACACGCAAAGGATTAAGGTCCAAGTAAATGTTTGTGAATTCCTTCTTGTGTTCTGTCGTGGGTGGTAGCGACTAAGGACCCATGGATTATAAAGTCTTGGTTGAGTCAAATGGGGTTTAGTTTAGCTTAGGTATTTTATAATTGCTTAGGGTGGCTAAATGGGTGGTTTTGTCTCCATTTTCCTACATATGTGACATGAAGAAGAGTTTTATGTTTCTAGTTTGGTTTGGTTTAGTCACGAAATGATTATATTCATAGTTAGGTTAGTTGCTTATGTATGTTTCTCACCTTCTTGGCGTTTTTGTCAAGCAGAAAGCATGAAAATACATTTGCTACTCTTTTAATGTAAACTTGGGCTTGGGTTTGATCATGCTAGGCGAGGCCCAAAAGGAAAGAAATAAAAAATGGTGTTGGGCTAGATATACTATCCGCAAGGCCCAAAATAAAATATATAGCGTGGGCTTGGCCGGTCGTGAGGCCCATTTATGTGTCGGGTCCGAGTGGTGAAAAGTCCAATGAGTTCGAGGCCCAATCTGAATTTTATATATTTTATTATAATTTAATTCGTAATTTTACAAATTTTTACGTATTCGATCGTATTTTAAGGTTATCAAGATCGTGGGAAATTTATTTAGATCACAGCGGTATATTTATGAGCGCTCATTGCGTTGATCATGCATATGCCAAATGATATGCAAAAGTGATGTTCGAGAAAATTTCATGACGAAATAGATCGTGTTTAATTCTTGATTAAACGTTAAGTACATTGAAATTTTCGGGAGCTTCTGATACCTACCCTTAAGAGAACCGCGTCCAGCGGTTAAACTCGCAGAGGTGTCATGGGTGATCTAGATGAGCGGTGGGGATACTTGGAGCGCATTATATCCTCGCTCCCGGTGAACTCTGCACCTCGTTTCTTATGATTCCATCGAACTTTAACGATAGGAATGCGGCTTTGCTTAAGCCTCTTAACTTCTCTGTCCATGATCTCGTTGGTTCTTCGACAAAACTAAGTTTGTCATTGAAGTGGATGTCCTTGAGTGGTACGACTAGAGTTTCATCCGAAAGACACTTTTAAGATTTGAGACATGGAGCGTATCATGTACTCGGCTAAGTTCTTGGGAAGATCAAGTTTATATGCCATCTTGGACCAATTCTTTGAAGAATTTTGAATGGTCCGACGTATCGAGTTTGAGCTTTCCTCGTTTTCCAAATCGACCATCCACTTTCGGTGATACTTTAAGCATTACGGTCTCCGACTTGGAATTCCATTGGTTTCTTGAACATCTGCGTAGCTCTTTTGTCTATCTCATTGTTTGCAATCTTTGCGAATTTGCATTATCTTTTCGATTGTCTCTTGGACAATTTGGGACTGTAAGTTGTACTTCTCCAACTTCCGCCCAAAGAAATTGGCGATCGGCATTTTCTTCCATAGAGTGCTTCAAAGGAGCGGCTTTAATCTTTGGCGTGATAAGCTGTTGTAAGAGAATTCACCGGAGGTAAGTGCTTATCCCATCCTTTTAAAATCAATCACATGCTCTTAGCATGTCTTCGAGTTTGGATCGTTCTTTCACTTTGTCCATCTGTTTGAGGATGGTACGCGGTACTCATATCTAAGTTGGTACCCATGGCTTTTGAAGCGTTTGCCAAAATCTTGAGGTGAATCGGCTATCACGATCGGATATGATTGAGATTGGTACACCGTGACGAGAAACAATCTCTTTGATGTACGATCTAGCGAGTGTAATCATCTCGTCGTTCTCCTTGATTGGCAAGAAATGGCGGACTTTGTAAGGCGGTCTACAATAACCCAAATGGTGTCGAAACCATTAGAAGTTTTTGGCAACTTTGTGATAAAGTCCATTGTGATTCTTTCCCATTTCCACACGGGAAGTTACGGTTGAGTTAGCAATCCGGATGGCTTTTGATGTTCGACTTTAACTTTCAAGCATGTCAAACATTTCTTGGCGTATATAGCGATATCGACCTTCATATTAGGCCACCGGTACAAAAGCTTTAGATCTTGATACATCTTGTTGGGACGGGATGTATGGAATACTTTGATTTATGTGATTCATGCATGATGAGTTCTCGGATACCTCAAAGAGTGGAATCCAACTTGATTTTTGAAACATAGCGTTCGTCCGATCTCTTCACAAATCCATTCTCATTCTCCGGCATGCCATAAATCTTCTCATTCGCCTATTTTCTTCTTTATGGGCTTCGATTTGAGCTTCAAGAATTTTCGATGGTAGTGGTGAATTGATTACCATTCCCAATGATCTCACTCTAAGTGGCTTAGGCGATCTTTTACGCTTCAAAGCATCGGCAACAACATTTGCCTTTCCGGGATGGTAACGGATCTCATGATCATAATCACTAAGCAATTCGAGCCAGCGACGTTGACGCATATTCAATTCCTTTTGATCTAAGATGTGTTGAAGACTTTTGTGATCAGTGTACACTATACACTTGGTTCCGTACAAATAATGTCTCCATAACTTGAGTGCAAACACCACGGCGCCAAGTTCTAGATCGTGAGTAGTATAATTCTTCTCATGAGTTTTGAGTTGTCGTGAAGCATAAGCAATCACTTTGTTCCTTTGCATGAGAATAGCGCCTAAACCCATATGTGAAGCATCACAATATACTACAAAATCTTGGCTCCTTCGGTAGTGCCAAGATAGGTGCCATAAGCTTGTTCTTGAGAGTTGAAAAGGCGATTCTTGATCGTCTCCCATTCGAATTTCTTCGTTTTACGGGTTAACTCGGTCAATGGTTTAGCTATTTTGAGAAACCTTCGATGAATCTTCGATAATAACCAGCAAGTCCTAAAATTGACGAATTTCGGTGGGGTTAGTGGGTGCCGCCGATTCTTATGATTCAATCTTTGCGGGATCCACATGGATTCCTTCACTTGTCGATCACATGACCAAGAAATTGGACCGTCTCAATCCAAAAATCACACTTGGAAAACTTTGCGTACAACTTTTCATCCTTGAGTAACCGGGACGGTCTTCAAATGTTCGCATGTTCTTCTTTATTACGAGTATATAAGAATATCGTCGATGAACACAATGACGAATTTATCCAGATATGGTTTGCAGACTCTATTCATGAGGTCCATAATCGGCGGTGCATTAGTTAAACCGAATGGCATTACTTGGAATTCATAATGGCCATATCGCGTTCTAAATGCGGTCTTGGGTATATCTTCTTCTCTTACCGTGGCGATGATATCCGGATCTTAAATCAATCTTGAGTATACACTCGAGCCTTGTAATTGATCAAACGGATCATCGATTCTTGGTAAGGGATAGCGGTTTTGATTATGAGCTTGTTCAATTCTCTATAATCGATACACATCCGGAATGATCCATCTTTCTTCTTAACGAATAATCGGAGCTCCCGGGGTGAGGAACTTGGTCTAATGAATCCTTTCTCGGATAGCTCTTCTAGTTGTTTGGATAACTCTTGCATTTCGAGGGTGCTAAGCGATGCGGTGCTCGTGCTACAGGAGTAGCTCGGGGAATAAGATCGATTTGAAATTCGACTTGTCGGCGGTGGAAGTCGGGCAAATCTTCCGAAACACCTCGGAAAATTCCTTGATTACGGTACATCCTCTAGTCGTTTCTCTTGACTTCTTTTCCGTTACTTGAGCTAAGAAGGCATAACATCCTTTTTCCATGTACTTTATTGATTTCGCATACAGGATATGATACTTAAGTACTTTCTACTTTGATCTCCTTGGATGACTAAGGTTTCACCGTTGATCGGGATATGAGCGGTTTTCTCGTCACAAACAATCCTAGCACGGTGTTTGGACAACCAATCCATGCCAACTACGACATCGAAACTTCCAAGTTTGATTGGCAAAAGATCTATGAGGAACAGTGATCTTGTAATAGAATAGGACAATTACGGATTACGGTGTTGGTTCTATTATTTTCCCATCGGCAAGTTCTATCTCGTAAGTTGTATCTAAGGCGGTTGGGGATATTCCGAGTAATGGTGCAAAAGTAGTAGATACAAAACTCTTATCGGCTCCGAATCAAACAAGATTTTTGCGAGAATGATTGTTAAGAGAATACGTACCCGTCACAATGTCGGGGTTCAACGGTGCATCTCCATCTCCTAGCATGTACACTCTTGCACGTGCATTGTTTGTTTGAACGACATTTAACTTTGGGCATTGACTCTTGAAATGACCGGTTCTCCACATCCATAGCGATTCATGTGTGTCACGGTGTTGCCTCTTCCGGGTTTCTACAATGTTTACCTTGATGACCTACCTTGTTGCACTTATCGCACTTCACGGTACAAGGTCCGAATGGTGCATCAAACATCGGTTACCGGGATGTGGTCCTACATACCCTTTTCCGTGATGGGTGCGGCATAAGCCCTTGCGGCTTCTTGCCTTCGGTTTTGCCGATTGTGGTGTTGATTTGTTGTGGTGATATTGATTGTTGTTGTTCGATTGTTGTTGTTGGATCGATAGTGGTTGGAATTTGAGGTTTTCGATCATCAAACTTCCTTTTGTTGTCACTTGAGCCTTGTGCATTTGCAAGCTTTAGTATTGGTTCCATAAGGCGGTGGGATACAATGACAACTTCTTCAACATTTTGGCTTGAGCGATGACATCTCCTTGATGCTTGAGGTAAACCTCCGATCATAGCTTCCAAAAGTTTTTCATTGGTGGGAAACAGATGAGGACATAAAGCTCTCGGCTGTGGAATCTCTTGAAGTATGTCTTGAGATCATTACCTTTAGCGACCAAGTGGTAATACTCATCTTGAGTTTCTTGATCTCGGTCCTCGGGCATCTTGTTTCATTAGTAGTTGTTTGGATCGACCATGAAATCTTACAAGCTTCTTCCATTCCAATTGGTTGAGCATGGCCTTTCCACCAAGATAACGCATCTTCTAACAAAGTTCCAGTTGCAAACTTGACTTTGCAATCATTTGTGCGATCACTTAGCGAAATCGATCTCGGTCCTCTCAAACCAATGAAGTAAACCAATAGCACCTTGATGCCCTTGAAGAATGTCGACTTGCGGTTCATGAACTCTTTGTAATTACACTTGCGAGTTAAAGTGGACTCACTTTGATTTGTTGGAGTGTTAGTTGCATTTGAGTTTGCCATTTCAAGAAGGCGTGCGACCTGCGACACGATTCTCTTCGACAATGCGGCGACTTGACCTCGCGTCTTGCTGGCGACACGCTCGACTTGACCTCTCGAGCAATTCGGCCGTTCTCGGCTTCTCTTGCAATTTCGACTGCCTTGCAATTTCGACCTCGCGCGCCTCTTGGGCAATTCGTTCGACTTCAATGCGTTGACCGGCTCTAGCGATGCTCGGCAACATGTTGAGCTATAGCCGCTAACACTTTCGATGACCATTTTACGAATAGTTGCGGGAGTGATGGTGGATGAGGTATCTTTCTTCTTGACCATTTTTCTAAAATTTCCAAGAATAAATACCAAGGTTAAGAAATTATCGATCGATGATAAGATTGATTTCATATTATACATATCATAATAGTCCAGATTACCACTTTAAATTAATGATATAATATGAATATGATTTTTCTCAACAAATCATAATATATATATATATAAGGACATAAGGATTGGTTCGGCGTACATCACCGAGGAATAATATCATAACATCAGAATAATAGAAATACAACCATGGAATACATCGTTACATAGTTTGTTCACAACCATAAGTTACATCATCATAATTCTTGTTCCAAGGTTACAAACCAAAAAGATACAAGCCTTAATGCCTCATATGGCGGCTTTATGATACATACTAAGATAAAGATGACTAGGATCTACGCATCTCCCGATGCGTCATCCTGACGACGACGAATCTCCTCAATCATAGCTGTCAAGTCTCGGATCTGCTGCTCACGGGCTCGGTCTCTCGCCTCGAGGTTATCAATCCTCTCCTCCAGAATAGCAGTGTGAGCATGAGCGGATGCAAGCTCGTGATGTAGGACTCTCTCTCGACCCAAGCGGTCTCTCAAAGTGCTAGCATCACGAATAGTAGTCTCAATCTCCGAGTCAATTGGTTAACGGCCTCTCTTGCCTCCACAATCGAGTACTCATCATATCAAACACAATCTCTATGGAGTAGCGACCTACCACGAGGTTCTCAACTTCTTCCTCCAAGCTCTCTATCCTCACTAGTGGAATCTCATCATAATGTGCCATGAGCTCATTCGGTGATCTTCGTGCACGATAAGTCTTGTAGCCAACGGAGGAATAGTGTGGTGTCTTGGTTCACCGTGTGAGTATGATTTGGGTGGTGCGATGGTCGAGCTTTCTCCAAGCTCAAAGGAACTAGGTGCTCCTTCCTCTTCTCTCCAACGTCTAAGTAAAGGTATCAAGAATGACCATCTTCTAGCACCGGATTTCTTCCTTGGCCCGGCCTCGTTGTCCACTTGAGTAGGCTTTTCAGGATCAGATAGTGATGGTGGATAGCACTTGATGCAGAGCGGTAAAATTGGCTCACTAAAAGTGTCCAAAGGAGGTGATGCTGTAGGTGGTGATGAAATAGGAACAGTAGTAGTCTGTTGGTAGAACACAGTAAGTGGCAGTGGTGGTGAAGTAGCGATGGGTGGAGCAGTGGTGGCGGTGATGGTGGCGGTGGTGTGGTGGTGGTGATGGTCGAGTGGTGGCATCACATGAGTCATGGTGATGGGTCGACACGCTTCCTAGCGGTGCGTTTGAAGGTCTTACCATTAGGATGCAATCTATAGGGTACTCCAAGCGGCTCAGTTCATGAGGCTTAAGAACACGAATCCTACGTCGGCGTCGACGGATAGCTTAGGCGAGATGATCGAAGAATCGATGAAGCGAGTCGGTGCTTCGATGATTTGGATGATTCATCATCCACGGCAACATCTGAAGCGGTAGCCATTCTTTGCGACTCATAATCTTGATCTAGGGTCATGGAAGCAAAAGCATTGTACTCTTGAGGATGGCGGTCATAGTTGGAGCGATGGGAGTTCGGGCAACCTCACCTTCCTCAAAGGTTCGATTTCGTCAAAGCAAGATGGTGGTATGACAGGTGGGATGGTGGCATAGTGGCGATCGTAGAGGACATGGTATCATCCATCTCGATTGTCGAGACGGAACAAGCTGGGTGGGATGCGGACATGGTCTTGTAACAACCCATAAATTAATGTAAGTAAATGCCAAATAATATAATTATTTTAGTTAGCTAAGCAAATCTCCATGCCTAACTTAAAATGAATGTCATTTACTTATGATCTAGTGATGCATTAATCCTAATGCATAGAGTGGTCACGGAAGGCGTAAAGCGGTGGTGTAAAATAGTCCCGTTTTAAAAGTGCGGTTATAGTCCAAATGATTTTGAAAAACTCTTTGGTTCTCTATAACCTTGGCTCGATACCAATCTGTAACACCCCGAAAATCTTAATGACGGAAGACTAATTCGGGTGTTACTTGAATGGAGATCATAGTCAATATTTATAGAAAACGACTCAAAAGAGGCGTTTTATTAAAATAGTTATCATTCATCGAAAACTCATAGTTTGTTACAAAATGTTGTAAATAGATCAAGTGTTTTTCCCCAAAAGAAAGATCATGAGTTTGAAAGAAATGATAACTTTATGTTTTACACCACCGGATAAGCCTTGCCATGCCCGTTCCGCACCTTGGTCATAATCTTCACCGATTACACGAGATAACATGCTTAAAAGGTCAACAAAATGTTGAGTGAAGTCCATAGGTTTAAAATAAGTTGAACACAAGTATAAGATCATGATCATTGTAAACTAACAATATCATAAGAAAATATCACAGATTATTATCGCTAAGCTCATGAAACCAAGACTATTGCATACACGAATTACGGTGTCGTAAATATGCCCCAAAGGAGGTAATAGCCAATTACCTAAAGAAATTCGATATAGTGCGCCCGGTTATTTCTCTATAACCGAAGCGGGTTCGTTATTCCCCATAGTACTATTCACGATATCTCGTTCACTCGCGGTGACTAATGGTTCATGATCGGGGACTTGTGGCTAACAACTTAGGCGTACCAATAATCAAGAAGATCAAGCATTTATGAAAAACCTTGTGTTCTAGTTTAGAGCATGTATCTCCTCATGGGGTTTAAAAATAAAGTAAAAGCGAGGCTATGAACTCACCTTGATAATAATGCACACGCACAAATAGATCAAGCACAATGTAGCGGAGGTTCCAACTCGAAACCTAAAATGATGAGATGGCGAGTCTCGGTGATGAGCATTTTGGTTCGCGACCAAAATAATAGAGCATTGAATATTCTTATTCAATAGATCATTGGATTGTCAATCAATAGTGTGCGATCGTGATTAACATTTTAAGTTAATTTTCATGCTACATTGCCTTAATTAGTGATCCTCACTTACGCATAAGTGAAATGTTCCCCGTTGTGATCTTAATAGATTTGTTGAGTATTTTAACGTATTGAAATAAATTCCCGTGTGTTTTATCGGACTTGATATATATATAATTATAATCTTATATATATATATATATATATATATATATATATATATATATATATATATATATATATATATATATATATATATATATATATATATATATATATATATATATATATATATTTACCGTAATACATACCGTTATCCCGAAATAAAATACTCATAAGATCAAAATACTTGTTTTTACGAAGTTATAATGGGTTTATAAGTTTTTCTAAACTTTTCCCGAATTTACACTTTTTACCCTCAAGTTACAAAAAGTGCAAGTTTAGTCCCTATACTATTAGAAAATGACACTTTGTACCCAAAATGTATTTTATATCAAAACTTTCAGAAATGACATCATTAGTCCCTTGGAAAAACTGATTTTTACAAAGTCAACCTTTGTTACACATTAAAACATTTACTTATCTAGTTATAATTTATTGAAAGTGTAGGGGTATTTGTTGCCAAACTGTGAAAGTTGTGAAATAAAAAGAAGGAAAAGTGTCATGGGAGGGTTTCGAACTCGTGACCTCCCGTTTAACACCATTCGCTCCTAACCAACTGAGCTAGGCTCTTTTTATGTTTTAATCTCACGTTACATGCTATATATATCATAAAGCGTCTGTTTTACAAATCCTAGTATGCATGCTACTGTGATCGTGGCTTGCATGGTTTCACTTTCTTGTTTTCTTCTCTTCTTCTCAAGCTAGTTAAAGTTATGGTAAGACTCACCTTTCATCTTAGTCCTAGCGTATCATGGGTTCAAACGATGGGAGAAACGAAACAAGTTTAACTTAGATAAAAACGCGACTTTAATCTCGTTGGTGTGTGTCGGGTTTATGCTTAACATGTTTGCTTGTTATAGTTTAACCACACTAGAGTTTAGTTACTTAATCGGTGCATGAAATAGTGTCTAATATTTAAGATGAAAACGTTTCTAACGTGTATATATGAAATACTAGACATCGAAACATAATAGGAGTTGTATCGAAATAGGTTCGAGGAAAACTTACAATCACTCAAAAGAGTGGTGTGGGAACTCGGATGGGAAGAGACACACCGAGAAAGACACAACCGATAGTAACCCGAGTATTCACAACAACAATCCCGTGTAACCTCCTAGTTCGCTAGTAACCCAATATTTCTTTTCTTCCTTTTCTCCTTGCTCGACGAATACAAGAGTAAGAGTGTGATGTGTTTGTGAGTTGTATAAGTTTAAGTGAAGAGAGTGTATGTTTGTCGTGGGTTTTAAAGAGGTTCAAGTATGGCTTTATCAATTTTTAAGTCTTCTAGTCTTCCTAATCCTAGGCTTATAGTCACATGTTGTATTGAATTTGTTTATGTTTTGTGTCTATGTTTCTTGGCGTGGGGTTGAGGGCAGCCAAAATGTAAGGCATGCAATGCCTAGTCAAGTCATTTGAAACATAGTTTCCATTGGTTTATAGAGTCAAGCTTGGTCAACATGGATTAGAGGAGTATTTTATATTAGTTTAGGGTAGTAAAGCTTAAGGGTTTGTCTCTTTTGATCATGTACACACATAAGGATTAAGGTCCAAGTAAATGTTTGTGAATTCCTTCTTGTTTTCCTGTCGTGGGTGGTAGCAGCTAAGGACCCATGGATTATAAAGTCTTGGTTGAGTCAAATGGGGTTTAGTTTAGCTTAGGTATTTTTATAATTGCTTAGGGTGGCTAAATGGGTGGTTTTTGTCTCCATTTTTCCTACATATGTGACATGAAGAAGAGTTTTATGTTTCTAGTTTGGTTTGGTTTAGTCACAGAAATGATTATATTCATAGTTAGGTTAGTTGCTTATGTATGTTTCTCACCTTCTTGGCCACGTTTTTGTCAAACAGAAAGCATGAAAAATACATTTGCTACTCTTTTAATGTAAACTTGGGCTTGGGTTTTGATCATGCTAGGCGAGGCCCAAAAAGGAAAGAAATAAAAAAAATGGTGTTGGGCTAGATATACTATCCGGCAAGGCCCAAAATAAAATATATAGCGTGGGCTTGGCCCGGTCGTGAGGCCCATTTATGTGTCGGGTCCGAGTGGTGAAAAGTCCAATGAGTTCCGAGGCCCAATCGAATTTTATATATTTTATTATAATTTAATTAGTAAATTTTACAAATTTTTACGTATTCGATACGTATTTTAAGGTTATCAAGATCGTGGGGAAATTTATTTAGATCACAACGGTATATTTATGAACGCTCGAGTTGCGTTGATCATGCATATGCCAAATGATATGCAAAAGTGATGTTCAGAAAATTTCATGACGAAATAGATCGTGTTTAATTCTTGATTAAAACGTTAAGTACATTGAAATTTTCCGGGAGCTTACATATACTGGTTGATCACTCATTGTACCATTCTGGAGTGTGAAAATTCTACCCGTGGTTTCCAAATGTCATCCCTAAAGTAAACACTTATCGGTGAGTGTAAAGCCTAAGTCCGCAACTAGTCTTCCTACTCGTTTAGCATAAGTTCTTTTAGGAACGTTCTTACGAGCGAGCTTAACAATCTCATTCTTAGAAACACAATCATCATGAACATTAGGTAAAGATTTCTTGCAAGTTAAACAAACAGATTCAACAGATTCATTAAACTTAGCAGAATTCACAGGTTCATTACATTCAGATGAAATGTCTTTCTTATAACAAAGCGGTAAATTCCTAGGGTGTTCTTTTACTTTCTTCTCTTTATTCAAGCGACTACTCTTAGAGGCATGCGAGGCTCTATTGTTCCTTCTATTGCTCTTAGGGTTTAGTCTGCTACTCCTAGAGGTGCTTCGTAGTCCTGTAGAAGGTAAGGCACACTCATTAGGATTTATATTATTTTCTAGAGAAGTGGTTTCAGCTTTCCTAGTCTCTTTGGAGTGCTTATCTAAACTTATGTCGTTTGTTCCATATGTTTTAGATGTGGAGGCAGACGCATTAGTGGTACTCATCTTAAAATGCAGTGCTAAAACTTTTGGATTCTCGATAACCGCTTTTCCTTTTTCAACATGTTGTTTAGGCAAGGCGGTGGAGTGGTGGTGTTGATAAATCATTTTCTCATTGACTTTTGGAGGAAGCATAAAGCAGACATTTTGGTTTGACAACGGTTTGGGAACATTTGCTTTCTCCTCGGTCATTGGTTTTGTAATCTTAGTATCCATTGCCTTTTCTTTTTGACATTCCGGTGAGCCCTCAAAAGATCATTTTTCACTTTCATGTCATTGTAGGCACGCTCATACGACAATTTGTCATACTTGCATTCCTCGGTTTTCGATCAAGTTGTTTAAAATATGAGACATTTTCTTTGTCAAGTTTTTCAAGAGCTTTTCATATTTTGAAACAATTTCGGAGGTCTCGGATCGAGTCTTTCATGATCTTCAACGAATATGTTTGTAAAATAATGGACATAATATCGATGAGTCGAACATCTTGAGGAGAGAATCATTTAAATTTTCCAAAACTTTGATGTGTTCAACACTTTCATTAGCTTGCTTTACGGATTTATGGTCCTTGACAAAGTCATTGTTTCTTTCAAAAACGCTTGTTCAAAATGAATTACCCTTGAGTTGATGTTATACAATTTGGGGCAATTCGGTTTCAAAAACTTTTATTTTCATTATCAAAACTATTGAACCGGATGTTGGTTGTAATAGTGGTTTTAGTTTTAACGATCTCTTGAAGATCCAATTCTAGTTTTCACATTTTCTAAAATACTTCTCGCATCACTTGTGTTAAAAGGATTGTTTGAAGACATTTGTTCAATGTTCGAAGAGATTTTGAGACAACCACTTGGTTTTGAAGGCGATTTTGAAGCTGTGTTGACTCTTTGTTTGAAACACTTGGTGTGATGGAAAACTTTGACTTTTCTTTTGATTAACAAAAGTGATTCCAAATTTTGTTCCATTTGTTGTATGTCGATTGGTTTGATTTCGGACGTTTTGTTTCATTCTTTCTCTGCTCTCCTTAGATAGTTCTAACGTTTCAAAAGAATCACGAACAATAATGGGTTCATGTAAAGCATTTCCATTGTTTAACACATTCTGAGGTTTCTGAGCTTTCTTGAGGAACGAAGAAGGGTCGTTACCAAGTGCCAATGTGCTATTTTATGAATAGTATGAAAACGCGGATTTACTTGGTTAGAAAGCATCTTGTTTATTTTTGTTGAATGACACGTTGTAAGAAGTAAATTTTCCAAAGATTTGATTTTCTCATTTTTATCAAGAATTTCATCAAGAAGAGAATCTTCTCGTTTTGAAAAATCGATTATCACCGCTTCTTCTTCTTCAAGATCGAAAAGCGTTGCTTTTTGTTTAGAAAGTTGGTCATTTAGATCGAAATTTCCTTGTTTAAAGATTTTATTTTCAAGTTGATTCACATCAAGTGTGTCATACTTGATTTGCAATTCTTTTCTCTTAAAGCAAATTTGGTAACCAATTTCTAATTCGATTCTTTGTATTTATGAAATTCAAAGGCTTTTGCGTTCTCCTTGTAACTCTCAAGCTCGGTGGTCAATTTAGCATTCACGGCCTTAACATGGCGATTGACCTTTTAACTTTCTCAATTTCAATGCCACGATTGTTGATTAATGATTCAAAATAGCACGTGTTTCCTCATCGGCCTCGAGATTTTGTGCCCTGACCTCCACTAGGATCCACATCCGAGTTTGAGTTAGTATTGCTACAACTCGGATTGTCCATGTATGTATCATAAGTAGGTCTTGGCGTCACGAGAATCTTTGTTCATCATCGAAAACACATCAAATATGACATTGTTATAGCATGGATCAATGATTGGTACCTCGAATCTTGCATTGGCGTCGTGAGAGGAGGTGCGTCGAGTCGGTGTCGTCTTAGTCTCCGAAGATTTGCCATGAAGATGCAGTTTGCATTAATGTCCTCGAGGTCTTCCAAATCATCCATAATGGCCATGAAGTCATGTTCCTCATCACTCAACTGAAGTCCGGCTTGTTCCTTTTGTACCAACATGATAGCTTTCTGAAGATACGCAAGATCCTTCTTGTTCTGCTTAGTAGGACAATTCCTTGCCATGTGACCCACTCCTTGACAGTTGTAACACTTAACCGATTACCACGATTCACATTTCCATAATTTCTAACGATTGGAGTCGCAACATTCCCATTATGATTACCCAACGCTCTATTCCCAACATTCGACCCATCCGATTTCCAACATTCGACCCAACCGATTACTACGATACGGACACTTTGATTACCCATGCGAAATCCAGTAGCATATCCTGTTGATTCCCAATAACTCCAACTATTTGTCCTTGATGACCCATATTCAAACCCGGTGAGCAATTTTCCTATTGCGAGTGTTTGATGATATCCTCTGGTTGTTGTTAGTTGGTGTGGAATAGCGACTTCAATACTTTACCCAAAATGCAAATGCATTTGACAAAGCCTCTTCTTGTTCAATTTAAAGATCGGTGATTCCTTGTTCTGGTATTGTTGATCTTGTTGTTGTTGATTGACTTGTTGTTCGGTGGATAAAATTGTTGTTGAGGAATAATGACTTGTTGTTGTGGAATGTATTGTGCAAGTTGTTGTTAGTGGAAGATGATGAAGCTTGTTGTTGTGTATTCACCGGGTGTGAGTCTTCCAACAGTGCCAATGGATCATGATTATTTGCCAATCTTTCTTTTCTGACTTCATTCACTTCATTCTGGTTTTGTTTCAGAAAATCGTTGAGTTGATCAAAGTTCACCTGATGTAAGTCTTTTGTTTGGTTGACAATAGTGACATATCGTCCCAATTCTTCTGGAAGATTGTTCAGGAATTTGATATTGCTCACGATAGTTCTAGGTGTAAACTTGTTTCTGATCAGCTCATTCATTAATGTACAGAACCCTCCATAGTAGGATTCAATTGATTCTCCTGGAGTAGATGTAAACTTCTCCCATGCAGTTAGCAGCTTGTTCTCTGTATCTTGTTGACCAATTTCAGTTCCATGACAAAGCCGTCTAACACGTTCCCACATATCGAAAGAAGTTTCTGGCTGTCTCTGACAAAGATGTCTCTTGGTAAACCCGGTTGGACTATGTGAATTGCCATGTCATCTACTTGACTTGTTTCGATCCTCTTGTATTCGATTCTTTTTAGTACGAGCAGATGGTGGGACGGAGGTGTTGCATCGGGATCTCGGGGACATGGACTTGTCGAGGCTTGAAGGGTCCATTCGTAATGGATTGAATCATCAATTTTCCATTAGGTTTGGTCTTGATGTAGCGAAGCATCGACTTGTCCATTGAAGATAACCACCTTTTTCCAACATAGGAGGACGGTTTTCAGCACCGGCTGCATGAATGTCTTGTTGAGTTGCCATTGATGAATGTATGTTATGATAAAGTTGATGTAGGATCGATTCAACGATAAAGGAGTTGTGTTTGAGGAAGATTAAGCTCGGTTGTTGTAGTGAAAATTTGGTCTCAAAACTTAAAAACCTCAATAACTTCTTTTCAGAGCGTGTTTAGGACTTGAAAGGTGACCTTAGTTCATTCGGCGGTCTATTCTCCTCGTTTTCACGGTCGTTTTGATGGGTAGAACGCTGAAAACGGAGTTACGGTTCAAAAGTTATGGTCGTTTGAAGTTTATGCGTAAGCTTTGGTTGTAGGCGTAAGTTTTGTTCCTTAGGCGAAGAGTTGAACCTTAGGCGAGATAGTGACCTTACGCGTAAAATTAATGCTTATGCGTGAAAGATTCTTACGCGAAGATGTTACTCTTAGGCGTAAACAATATCTTACTCGTAAGTATTAATGCTTATCGTAAAACACGGTCTTAAGCGTAAGATTTAAATCTTAGGCGTAAAAACTCGCCACAGCCAAAACACGAATCGTATCTCTAACTTATCCAAGCTAGTGAGATTTCCCATGTCAAGTGTTCCACAAACTTATCCAAGTGAGGAAGCCGAGTCACCGTTGTTGCTGCGAAGATTCTTAACCAAATGCTTATGCATAAAACCTTATGCGTAAAAATAGGGTTTTGACTTTTCTTACAGCGTAAAAAGGGTTTTGACTTTCTGTTCTTACGCCGTAAAAATTCCCAGATTTTCGACGATTTGGATGCACAAACAGCTTCCAAAACACTCAAATACCAAGAAAGATTTGACCTTTGTCACCCAAAGAGTTTTTACGCTTATGCGTAAAGCGAACAACCCAATACATCTGAGTTTAAAGCGAAGAAAACACGTAAAGCTTCGAACTTTTTCCAAAAACTAGAATCCTTAACACTATAAGAACCTCAAACCATAAGAATCTTGAAGATTTTAGTGCAAAAATTAAAGTTTTAAGCGTGACAATATTGAGAACGAAACTACGCGTAACAACACAAAAAAAACTTCAACCAAAACACTCCTAAACCATTGTTAGGCGATTGATACCAATTGTAGGACCACGTTTTACACCAACCTTACGCGTATACCACCTTATCACAAGATGAACACATGAAACAAACACAAACGTTTTGCGTAAATAAAGAAGAAAGATTAAGAGAAAGATGGTGACTTGAATGTTATAAAACCGTGTATGTGTAGAGAGAAGGATGAAAACAAGATGTTGTATATTCAAAGGAAAACACTCACACACACACACTCAAGCACACACCTCAAATGACACATTTGAGGTGTATTTATACTACAAGTACTAGAAGCCCTAAAGGGCTTTCCATGGGCCTCGTGGTGGACTTGGATTGGATTGGGTTACATGAACTTATTCAAGGCTAGCTTAACATAACTACTAGCCATTTAGCTTAGCCCAATCCACGAGCCCCGTTGACTATTCTAATGCGATATCTAACACACGTTACAAAGTTCCTAAATGTGAATGACCATCACTTCTAGTAAAAACTATTAATGCTAACATTTTTAAATAACGAATTTAAAAAAAATTGTCTTGTGATTACTAGTGTTAATAGTTTTGTCTTTAAGTGAGTAGTAAAAACCTGTGATAACCATTTTACCTTTTGGATTTTTGAAATTGCATCCACCGCCTCTAAAATGGTCCCTTCGTTTGAAGAAAATTGCATCCACCGTCTTAAACTTTCTTTCGAATTTTTTTTCCAAATTTTGTTTTTCGAAAAAAAAAATTCAAAATTTTTTTTTCGGAATTTTTTGTCAGATAACCTTTTTACGTCCTATTTTATACGTTTTCGTTCGTTTTTATTTTCGAAAAACTTTTTTTTTAATATATATTTTTTTTGGCGCATGTGATTTTTTTTTCATCACATGTGAAAAAATTCCAGAAACTTTTTCTTGTCACGAGTGAATTTTTTTATCGAAAAACTGTCTTTTTTTGTTACCGAAAAAAAGTTGATAAAATATATTTTTGGAAAAAAAAATTCCGAAAAAAATTGAAATAGAATTTCAAAAAAAATTTGGAAAAAATTTTCGTTAAAAAACGAAAGAAATAAACATTTTGGAAAAAAAATCGAAAAAAAGTTAAGGACGATAGATGCAATTTTCCCAAACGGCAGGGACCATTTCTGTAATTTACCTTAGGGACGTTGGATGCAATTTTCGTAAACTCACAGGATCATTTATGTAATTCGGAAGGGTATAATTGTCGTACTACACACATAAAGATAAAAATGTCAACATTAGTACTAATAAGAGTATTTTTTAGTTTACTATTTAAAATAATATTTTTAAACAAATATGATGCTTTTTAATGGTATTATCCCGTTTATTTTACACCACACGTTAACTCGCATGTTTAATCCACAACAATTTTTTTTAAAGAACTTAGGGAGGTGGCAATGGCTTTGGTATGAGGCTCGGCATGCCTCATGCCGCCAGTGAACACCGCTGCCACCCCAGCGGCATGGCTTCGGCATGAGGGAGCTCGGCATGTGTTGCCGATGGAGCATGGCAAAGGTTGTGGGAGATAGAGCCGTTCAACGGCTCAAAATATGACCGTTGGGCTTTAAAAAAAATATTTTTTACCTATTTAAACACTACCCATTTACCATATTTTCACACAAACAAAACACCTACATTTTTACTCAAACAAATCACTACAATACTCTAAACAAAATGTCTTCATCCTCCTCTTCCTCATCCGAGGACGAGTTAGCTTTTCTCTCCGACTCTTCCGAAGTATTGTTATCCACAGGTAGTACCCTATCAACCTTTTTAGCCGTGTACGATTTCATTGAAGACACGGCAAGCTCAAGCACTACCGAAACCTGGGAGTATGCCACCCGTTTTTGTGAAAAAGCTCTACAAACTCTAATGAATGACTATTTCGTCGAAGAAAACCCAAAGTTTCCCGCCCATGTTTTTCGTGAAAGGTTTCGTATGAATAAAAGCTTGTGACCCGGTCGCACCAGTTTATGACCCGAATGTACTACCGGAGTTACTCGACGAAGATATCCATCACCGTCTCCAATATGATCTTACGAAGCACGTAGCGGCTCAAGTCTTACCATACCTCGATGACTAGTGATTTCCTCTTTTTTTTCTAAGTATTATGTAATTTTCTTTTAATTATTAATGAAATATTATGTTTTTATTAAATTGTTTAATATAATTATAAATATAAAAAATTAAAAATAAAATTAAGTGAGGCATGGAATCATGGTTCTTACTAAAAAGTATGGTGAGACATGAAATGAGGTGTAGGATATTATATGTGTGGATGATAAGCGGGCGGAGCCAAGGGGGTCGGTGGTCACGCCCCCAAAAAAAAAAAAAAAAAAATTGCAGCGTGATTTTTTCGAATTTTGGACTTATTTTTTTAATTTGCCCCCTCAAAATATATGTTAGAATGATGAAGATGAGACACTATTGAAGAAGAGTATATTACAGAGATGAAATATATGAGGAAGAAAGAGGAAAAGTAGCTTTGTTTTGTTTGGTAGTTCAAGCACGTGGGTTGGGTGTCCTTTTCTAAGTCTATTCTATTATTATATTTTAGCTTTTTTTTTTTTTTTTTTTATTTCTCTATTTCTTTCTTTTGTAATTAATGTTCTTTCAAGCATAACTAGTAAAATAAATTATTAACGGATCCAAATAAAATTCTAGCCCGACCATTGCACAAACTTTTCTTAAACTTTTTTTTTCGTACCTTTAAAGTTTGTTGATGACAACCTTAAAGTTCGCCGACCTTGGTACCCTTAAAGTTCGCCGACGACAAACCTTTTTTTTGTATTGACGTAAAAAAAATTTTTGCCCCCCCTCGAGATTTTTTCTGGCTCCGCCCCTGATGATAAGGTATGAGATAGGCATGAAATCATGACTGCCACCGGCCTTATAGGGTATAAGTGGGACACGTTTGCAAAGTTTTATGGATGCATGCTAACTACACTTTTCTTATACTCCGTATAAAATAATATTTCTAAAAATAATGTCTTTTCTAACTTGTTAAAATATAAAGTAAATATTTATTTTTTTAAGAAAACCAAAACTTACATTTATTTGAGGGGTAAAAGCAATAAAATAACCACGTATTTTTCAAAAATATACAAATTTGAAACATTTATTGTTTTATGAACAAATACATTTATTTACTTTTAAATTTTGTTCCGACTTGAAGCACAATATATTTATATACCGTTAATTATTATGTTGCAACGTTAGTCCATTTAGTTAACGAAAGTTTGCAAAGCTAGTCCTTTATACTAAATTCTGCTTTTAATTAACTAAAAAATTAGTTTTCTTACGTTTTTATCCGTTTTAATACGTATTCGTCAGTTTTTACACGTTTCGCCCATTTTATTATGTTTTCGTCAGTTTTTGAATGTTTTTATACGTTTTCATCCGTTTATATACGTTTTCGTCCATTTTCTTTACGTTTTCATCCGTTTTTATACGTTTTCGTTCGTTTTTTATGGTTTTATTCCGTTTTTATTCGTTTTTCTTGCGTTTTATCTGTTTTTATACATTTTACTGTATTACGTTTTCGTCCGTTTATATACGTTTTAGTCCGTTTTTATACGTTTTCGCCCGTTTTATTACGTTTTTGCCTGTTTTTATATTTTCCATCCGTTTTATATGATTTCGTCCATTTTTTATACGTTTTCATCCGTTTTATACGTTTTTATCTGTTTTTATACGCTTTATTATGTTTTCGTACATTTATGTTCGATTTTATATTTCTTCGTCCATTTTATACGTTTTTGCTCGTTTTATTACATTTTCGTCCGTTTTATACGTTTTCGTCCAATTTTATACGTTTTATCCGTTTTCATCTGTTTTTATACGTTTTCTTACGTTTTTGTTCATTTTTATAAATTTTCATCCGTTTTTATACGTTTTTCTTCGTTTTTAGGTATTTCTTACGGTTTTATACCTTTTTATTAGTTTTTATATGTTTTCACACATTTTTATACGTTTTCGTTCATTTTTATACGTTTTCATTCGCGTCCGTTTTTCTTACGTTTTTATCTGGACGAAAACGGTTGAACATGTATAAAAACGGAAGAAAACGTATAAAAATGGACGAAAATAGACAAAAACGTATGAAAAAAGTAAGAAAATGGGTGAAAGCGTAAGAAATGGGTGAAAACGTAAGAAACGGGCGAAATCTATAAAAACGGATGAAAACATATAAAAACGGTCTAAATGTATATAAAATGGACGAAAACGTATATAAACGGGCAAAGCGATGAAAACGTGAAAGCGCGAAAACATATAAAATAAAAACAGATGAAAACGTATAAAAACGGATAAAAACGTATAAAGACAATTAAAAACGAATAAAACGTATGAAAATAAGAAAAACAGACGAAAACGTATAAAAACAGACAAAAACGTATTGCAGCCGAAGAAAACGTATAAAAACAGATGAAAACGTATAAAAACGGACAAAATGTATGAAAACATTTTGAAACGGATAAAAACTTATGAAAACGTAAGAAAAATGGAGAAAAACGTATGAAAATGTAATAAAACGTATAAAACCTGAAAAAACGGATAATAACATTTGAAAACGTAAGAACAGTGTATAAAAACGGACGAAACCGAACGAAAACGTATAGAAACGGACGAAAACGTATGAAAACGTGATAAAACGGGCAAAAACGTATAAAAGCGGATGAATACGTATAAAAACGGAAAAAAAACGTATGAAAACCGTAAGAAAGCCAAGTTTTTAGTTAATTAAAAACGGCCGTTAGTATAAAGGATTAACTTTGCAAACGTTCGTTGACTAAATGGACTAACGTTGCCACATGATTACTGACGGTATATAATGTGTTTCAAGTCGGAACAAAGTTTTAAAGTACGTAGGTGTATTTGTTAATAAAAAATATGTGTTTCAAGTCGGGATATATTTAAATGTTCGAGGCTATTTTATAGCTTTTACGAATAAAATACTTTAAAACATATGAAGCAATTTAATTGTTCACATCTATATATATGAAACATCTTTTACATGAAGAAATTAAATTCCAACATTACAATAAAAGTTCATATGAAATTGTATTGGATTTCATTTTTTTAGATCAAAGGAGAAAACACCAGACTCAAAATAGTACCTTTAACACCTCAGCTTAAGCTTTCTAGCAAGCGATTCTACAAGTAGAAATAATTTGTTGTTTAAGAATAAAGAGATGCTTAAATTCATGCTAACTGATTCATTATTTGACACACCACCAGGTATATATTTTCTCTAAATAATTCTACACTTTTTATTTTATCACATTTATCAATTTTGTGGTTAGACATGTTTATCAGTTGTCGATTATCAGCGTTAGCTAAGTAACTGGAAACAAGATAATTCGGTTGGATAAAATTCAAATATAATTTCTAATCAAATAGTCAAATAAATCCAAAAGTCAAGTTAAACTAGCAACTAAACGTTTCTTTATGGGATTTCAAGGCGCCTCACATTCATTGACCAGTTTCATACAAGTTACAACCTTCATTTTGCCGGAATCCTCATCTCATAATCTTCACAAAAATGTTTCCTTTGGTCGTCATAATCTTTACCCTATTACCAATTCTTTCACTCGGCCAAAAAGTCCAACAGTTTAACGACTGTTCAACGAAGCTCTATAGTTGCGGTCCAACAATTCAATGGGTTGGTTATCCCTTCATATTGTGGACTGATCAAAATAATACTAAGATCACCCTTGCTAGCAATGATATATGGGGTCAAGGACCGGAACCAAATGTTTGTTTATTGAGACAACATGAGTCTCTTACGTTTGAGAATACGGTTTTTTAGTTACATCCCGGATGAGTTTCTTTTTTCAGGAGTGCATCTTTCGTGTTTGGAAGACGATGATGACCTTATACCTGTTAAGAATAAATTGAATTGCTCGGGAGATGGAAATGGGAGGGTGAGTTTTATTGACGATGGAACAAATTCGTTAGTATGTGATAGTGAGATTAGAGTGCCTGTTTTGGGACGCTATTTGATGAGTTTAATAACCGTGAAACGATGCCCGTGGAGGAGATGTTATTGCAAGGTTTTCCAATGGAGTATAGGGTGGACGATGCAGGGATATGTTCAAGGTGTGAGAGCACGGGTGGGACGTGTTGGTCTAGTTTAAATTTCTCTGTTCCTTCTTGCCTTTGTCCTGGTGGTATACCTCGTTTGAGTTGTCAAGGTTCAGATTTGTTGCTCAGTTGGTTTTCTTTCTGTCCCCTGTTTATTTTTAAGTAATTTACTGATCAAGCACAACAAATTTGCTAAAGGCTAACTGACGATCATTCAAAGAGTCAATAAATGGTAAAAACATCAAGACAGTCAACTAAAGTATAGAAATTAATTCGGTAAGTCAATAAGAATTTTGGATCAAAGAGGTGCCCAATACACAGCCATCTGCATTACACATAAGTTCCCAACACAACCACCTTGTTGCGGTAGTGAGGAACACGTATCTAAAATGTGTGTAAAATGTTTGCTATGTTTATCGCACTTATAAATGTGTGCAAGCACTTGTAACCTTGTACAAGGTTATTACGTTTATAAGCATGAAGATATATATAATTTATATAATCACCTCTCAGCACTTAAGAGGTAAAAGTAGACACATGCATGACATGATTAATTTATATACAAACAATTAATGCATCAAATATCCTAAATACATCTTTTGTTTGGTGGTTATGCAGATGATAGCAAGAACAATTGGAAAATGAAACTAAGTAAGTCTTATTAATTTACTTCAGTTGACATGTATCCTCCTGTACTGAAATGTGAAAAACACAAGGAATGAGGTTTCGGCACACAAGCACAGCTACTGTTGACTTGATTATATAAGTATTTTGATTTTTGAATATTTAAAAGAACTGTAACAAGCACCGCACTTTTTTTGATCATCACAGTTATTGGAGGCGGATCTGCTGTACTAGCAATTGTGTTCATCTTCATAATCTATTGCATTAGGAAATACTCATCGAACACTTTTGTTGCCTTTTTTAGGCATAAAACTGAGGACGACAAAAGTGTTGAGGCATTTGTCATGCAATATGGATCCTTGACCACGAATCGATACACATATCATGATATCAAGAAAATAACAAACTCATTCCAAGTAAAATTAGGACAAGGAGGTTTTGGAACTGTTTTAAAGGAAAGTTATGTGATGGTCGTCTTGTGGCAGTAAAAGTATTAAACTCATCAAAAGCAAGTGGACAAGAATTTATAAACGAAGTTGCAAGCATTGGTAGGACTTCTCATATAAACATTGTTACTCTTTTGGGATTTTGTTTCGACTATCAAAAGAAGGCTCTTGTATACGAATTCATGCCAAATGGATCGTTGGAGAAGTTTATATGCTCTCACGCCGATCCTCCCACGACAAGCGAACACTTAGGAATAGAGAGGTTGTATGAGGTAGCACTTGGAATAGCACGAGGTCTTGACTACTTGTATCGTGGTTTCAACACTCGTATTTTGCATCTTGATATTAAGCCACATAACATTCTCCTTGATGCGGTTTATGCCCCAAAATAGCAGATTTCGCCTTGCTAAATTGTACTCAAGGAAGCGAGTATCGTTTCTATGTTAGAGGCTAGAGGTACCATTGGGTATATTGCCCTGAAGTTTTTAATAGAAATTTTGGAGGGTGTCCCATAAATCCGATGTGTATAGTTACGGGATGCTGATACTTGAAATGATTGGAGGAAGAAAAAAAGTTGATGTTGATGTTGGTGTTGGTTCTGGGCAAACGAGTGAAATATATTTTCCTAATTGGATTTACAAGAGTCTTAAGAAAGACGAATACTTAATAGATGGTATAACAACTACAGTGGAAAACGACTATCCAAAGCAAAGGCCATCCATTAATGAAGTTATCGAAATGTTAGAGGGAAGCACGGAATTATTGGAAGTCCCCCCAAAACCGTTCTTTTGTACTCCTCCAAGGTCACCGGCTAGCGCATTTAGTGAACCACAAAGTGAGCAAGTATCATTGTAGTTTAAAATGTGTCATGCAATTAATATTAATGCCCTCAAAGTGAATGTTGACTATTGCATCAAAGTGAATTGACTATTGCACCTAGTGTTAGTAACTGTTTGACATGATATCTTCATGAAATTTTCGACCTAGCTCAGCTAACTATATCTAACAATGCATCATACCATTAATTAAAGACTGGGGTTATTTCTTTGCCTCTTACTGAGTTGCCTGCTAACTTACCTCTCTCCATCCGTAGGCTAAATCAGAGAAACTTCCCTCCTTCTTTGTATTTTTTTTCAACCACATCAAACAAATTGATATACGCTCAAATGAAATGTCACGCGCAAGTCACATGGCACGTTAGAAAGTTGGTTAAATGGGCGGGAAAATTAGAAAGTTGTATAAATAGTTAGCTTGTCATTTCTTTTATTCATTCACTAAAGATTGTAACCTTTCCCTCTCAAATTCTGTTTCTAACTTGTGAATCATTGAATATCAATTCGAGTTCATTTCTTCCTTTTCTGAATTCCAGTTTATATTCTAAACATTTATCGACATTTCTTAATTAATTTCTGGTTAAATACTTTGTGCAAGTATCACAAATCTTGCAGTGCTCCGTATTATCAATATGGTTCAACTGTAACCTCGATCGCCACCACTGCAACCTCCTCGTCGAAGGTCGTTCTACCTCCGGTGGCCGCCTTTCCTCCATGCCTTTGCAGTCGCCACAGTTCATCCATGCCATAGTAGTGATCAATCTACTTCATCAATATTAATTCAAGTCGCAATGCTTTTGATATTTGAATCAAACCCAGTTGAATCAAACATTATTAAAACTTCCCATTGTATTATTTTAAAAGTATTTTTGGGTGGGTTATCAAGATCAAACGTTGTCAAACCCAGTCGGTCTGTTTCTAAGAACCAAGATAAGAATTTATATTGGTCTTACTCCATAGGCCAGGTTATTATTTGTCCTCACATACACATATCCCACACCACTTAATATCAAGAAAAAAGAAACAGCCAAAGTTTAGGGCCAAAAAGTCTACAAGTTAACGTGGAAAATTTGTATACTTTTACTTAATTCTGTGAACTCGATTAATAAGTTCTTTTGCTATTCAAATATTTATCTCTTCAATTAATATCTACACTTGCAGAACGATAAACAAGCTGATAGATATCAACAACGTATTAAAGTAACATAACCATGTCTAGAATTGTACCATTACCTTCTTTCGCTCTCATACTCCTCTCCTTGTTCTTCTTCATCACCACCATTGCATCTGCTCAAAATTGCCTTCCAGCCGATTGTAATGGGCTCAAGATCAGTTACCCCTTTTGGAATATAGAAAATCAAACTAGTCAACATTGTGGTTATCAAGGTTTGGGAATCAACTGCTCAACCATCATAAGTGGAGAGGTTCGTCCCATGATGTATTTTGGTGGCAATTCTTACTACGTACGGAATCTAACCAATACGAGTGTTATTCTCGTTGACGGCGATGTTTCTAGTGTCTTTCCACTTCAAAACGATTGCCCCAGGGTGAAGCATGGGATTGAACTAGAAAGACTACCTTTAAATTTCACGTCGAAAAATGTTGATCTAAGTTTCCACTTTAATTGCACTACAGTCCCTAGTTTTGCAAGCGTGATACCATGTCTGAACAACGTAAGTACAAAAAGTTCGTGTGTTAATGTTGTTCAACCTGATACGCCCAATTTCGACTGGGAGAACACGTGCGACGAGGAGGTGATAACCACGGTAATAGATGTATTCGGTTCTCCTGAACGACTGAGGGAACGACTGGGGACGGAATTCGTTGACGCTTTGAGGAGAGGATTCGAGCTAAACTGGACAACAACATCGGACGATTGCGAAAAGTGTGAAGAGTCCGGTGGGCTATGTGGTCATAACCATTCAACCGACCGGTTCATGTGTTTCTGCTCGGATGGTACCTCGACAAGGAACGACTGCAAAGGTACGACTTTTCTTATTCAACTATTTAACCTTGTTGTCACTTGTCGTGTGTTATGAGTTAGGCGATATTTAGATCATTCTATTGACTGCTCCACATAGAATTAGTCAATGATTATATTAGATGACGTGGGAATATGTTATTCGTTAATACATATTTGGTAGTATTAGAATTTTACGTACCCATCCTTCTAAAATAGGCTGAGTTCAGTTCAAAACTACTACAAAAGATAAACTGAATCACTGAGTCTGAAAGAAAACATATGGGGCAATGGGGCATGGTAGTTGCGTGAAACGTGGCTTGGTTTACTAATTATAATAATATGTTTAATTTAAAAAGTGTTTATTTTACCTCACATATTTAATGTATGACTTGAACTCATAAGTATTTGATTGAGAAACTTATTACAAGAATATCGACACAAGCCATTTGCAAAGTTTTATAAATGCATGCTAACTACAATTTTTTTTAAATAAAATATTATTTCTAACAATAATGTCTTTTCTAAGAGGTTAAAATATGAAGTAAATACTTATTTTTTTTAAACCGAGACTTATATTTATTTGAGGAGACTTATATTTATTTGAGGAAAGAAATAATAAAATACTTTATAACATATGAAGAAATTAAATTCTAATGTTAAAATAAAAGTTAAGTATAAAATAAGTCTCGTCATTACGCAGAACATGAATCATGTTCTCAAGAGGCTTAAAACTTTAGCCCAAAAAAGGGCTAAAACTTTAAGCCAGGCATATGAACCATAAATTACATATTTACCCATAAAAATATCTAACATATACCATAAAACTCATTTAATTATATCCTTTTTAGTAATTTTGCGATAATAAGCCTGTTCTAAATTTCGTTTTAAACAAGTTTATAAAATACAATTTCAACATCGAACATATAAAAGCCCAAGCCCAAGCCCCAAACCCAAATTCATTGCGCCAAACATACCCATAGTACCGTTAACACCTCAACAAGTTTTCTAATAATGCATCCTACAAGTACAAATAATTTATTTATTTATCGGTCGGATTACATTTTAAGTAGGGATGGTGCGGATAATATCACAAGAATATTCAAAAAAATTAATTCAAAAAATCGAAAAAATTAAAAAGAAAGAGGACAACAATTTATTAAGAATCATTGAAAAAATTCGGAAAAAAATCATTTTCATGGTTAAAAGGTACAATGATATTATGAATTTTGTTAATATCACCGTAATTATCGCTTTCTTAATATCACTACTACTTAAGCGCTAGCAGTAGTTTCACTAAGGCTAGCGTAGTTTCTAAACTAGATGATATTAAGTTTTTTCTAATATCAAAGTAACTTTTAAGTAAAATTGTTAATATCCCGTTACTTTTACATGTTTTCTTAATATCAAAGTTAATTTTTAATATCACCGTAAGTTTTCTTAATATCGTAATAAAAAAGGCGTTGATATTAAGTAAAATTGTTAATATCACAGTAGGAATCATAATATCGTTAATATCACGATAGAACTCATAATAAAAAACAAAAATTGCTCGGAAAAATCGAAAAATTAAAAATGAAAGAAGATAATGATAATAACGATCCCTCAAAGGAAAAAAATTAAAAAATCGTTTACATGGTCGATTCTTCTGTGAATTAATAAGCAGATCTTGACTTTTTTACAAAGTCAAGATCGATCTGAATGGTGGTCAGATCCATCCGCAGCATCCGCACGAATTAAAAAAGCTCACGATCCTCATATATATATATATATATATATATAAAGAAAAAGAGATGCTAAAATTCATGGGTAATTTATTCATTATATGACATATATTTTCTCACTCCAAATCTACACCTTTTATCTTGCAACATGTGTTGATTTTGTTATTAGATACATTTGTAAGTACGCAATTTTGGCATAAACATCATTTTCCTAACAAAAACTATGGTCCGTGCTATATTTCAAAATAGAATCTAAATTTGGTTTGTATTGCAAAAAGCTATCTTTCAAGTTTTAAAGTGTATTCTTCAAAATTAGGCTTTTAGGCCGATCAAAGTTGTCCGTTATTAATGTTTTGCTAATTAACTAGAAACATGGTAATTGGGTTGGATAAAATTCACAATTAATTTCTACTTTCTAATCAAATAGTCAACTAATTCTGAAAGTCAAATTATAACTAGCAACTAAGGGTGTGTTTGGTTAAGAGAATTGAAGATGGAGAAATGGAAATGGCTTTAATTCTCGTGTTTGGTATGCCAGAGAAATGGAAAAGCGGAGAAATTGGAGAAATTGGTGGAGAAATGGAGAGAGTTGAGTAGTGTAATTTAAGTATTTCATTTCCATTAATTTTGTAGAAATTGGAGAAATGGATTAATTTATTTATTTATTTATTTATTTATTTATTTTTTACATTTAAAAAATTAAAAAAAATTTAAAAATTATTTAAAAAATAAGTTTAAACTTATTTTTTAAAAATAAGTTTTTTTTTAAATAAATACATTTTAAAAATATTTTTAAAAAAACAAGTTTTTTATAAGTAAATACATTTAAAAAAATAAGTTTTTTTTTAATAATTTTTAAAGAAAGTACATAAATTTTTAAAAATAAATTTTAAAAAAAATTTTTAAATATTTTTAAGAAGTTTTATTTAGACAAAATATTATTTAAATAAAAAATTTTCATTTCTATTGAGTCTCTTTTGTTACCAAACATTAGAATTGAACAAAATTCTCATCGATTTTATTCTCCGAGATTCTATTCTACTTCTTTCTTTTCTCTCGAATTTCTCTACCAAACGCACCCTAAACGTCTCTTCATGTAAATTTCAAGGCACCTCACATTCATTGACCAATTCATACAAGTTACAACCTTCATTTCGCCTAAATCCTCATATAATCTTCACTCTATTACCAACTCTTTCGCTCGGCCAACATGTCCAACAATTTAACGACTGTTCAACGAAGCTCTATAGTTGTTGTCCAACAATTCGGTGGATTGGTTATCCCTTCTGGGGACAAGACCGTCCTTCATATTGCTGATTGAACGAATTCCATCTTGCGTGCATAGACAACGTCGTCACCACTCTCACAATAAATAACAGCACCTTTCGTGTACTTAATATCGACCAAAATAATACTAAGATCACCCTTGCTAACAATGATATATGGGATCAAGGACCGAAACCAAATGTTTGTTTATTGAGACAAGACGAGTCTCTCAACAATACAACGTTTGAGAATACGGTTTTTAGTTACATCCCGGATGAGTTTCTTTTTCTAGGAGTATATCTTTCGTGTTTGGAAGACAATGATGACCTTATACTCGTTAAGAATAAATGGAATTGCTCGTGGAGATGGAAATGGGAGGATGAGTTTTATTGACGATGGATTGTGATAGTATGATTAGAGTGCCTGTTTTGAGGACGCTATTTGATGAATTTAATAACCGTGAAACGATGCCCGTAGAGGTGATGTTATTGCAAGGTTATCCAATGGAGTATAGGGTGGACGGTGCAGGGATATGTTCAAGGTGTGAGAGCACGGGTGGGACGTGTTGGTCTAGTTTAAATTCCTCTGTTCCTTCTTGCCTCTGCCCTGGTGGTATACCTCGTTTGAGTTGTCAAGGTTCAGGTTTGTTGCTCAGTTGGTTTTCTTTCTGTCCCCTGTTTATTTTTAAGTAATTTACTGATCAAGCACAACAAATTTGCTAAAGGCTAACTGACGATCATTCAAAGATCGAGTCAATAAATGGTAAAAACATCAAGACAGTCAACTAAAGTATAGAAATTAATTCGGTAAGTCAATAAGAATTTTGGATCAAAGAGGTGCCCAATTACACAGCCATCTGCATTACACATAAGTTCCCAACACAACCACCTTGTTGCGGTAGTGAGGAACACGTATCTAAAATGTGTGTAAAATGTTTGCTATGTTTATCGCACTTATAAATGTGTGCAAGCACTTGTAACCTTGTACAAGGTTATTACGTTTATAAGCATGAAGATATATATAATTTATATAATCACCTCTCAGCACTTAAGAGGTAAAAGTAGACACATGCATGACATGATTAATTTATATACAAACAATTAATGCATTAAATATCCTAAATACATCTTTTGTTTGGTGGTTATGCAGATGATAGCAAGAACAATTCGAAAATGAAACTAAGTAAGTCTTATTAATTTAATTCAGTTGACATATATCCTCCTGTACCTCCTCTGAAATGTGAATAACACAAGGAATGAGGTTTCGGCACACAAGCACAGCTACTGTTGACTTGATTATATAAGTATTTTGATTTTTGAATATTTAAAAGAACTGTAACAAGCATCGCACTTTTTTTGATCATCACAGTTATTGGAGGCGGATCTGCTGTACTAGCAATTGTGTTCATCTTCATAATCTATTGCATTAGGAAATACTCATCGAACACTTTTGTTGCCTTATTTAGGCATAAAACTGAGGACGACAAAAGTGTTGAGGCATTTGTCATGCAATATGGATCCTTGACCACGAATCGATACACATATCATGATATCAAGAAAATAACAAACTCATTCCAAGTAAAATTAGGACAAGGAGGTTTTGGAACTGTTTTTAAAGGAAAGTTATGTGATGGTCGTCTTGTGGCAGTAAAAGTATTAAACTCATCAAAAGCAAGTGGACAAGAATTTATAAACGAAGTTGCAAGCATTGGTAGGACTTCTCATATAAACATTGTTACTCTCTTGGGATTTTGTTTCGACTATCAAAAGAGGGCTCTTGTATACGAATACATGCCAAATGGATCATTGGAGAAGTTTATATGCTCTCATGCTGATCCTCCCAAGACAAGCGAGCACTTAGGAATAGAGAAGTTGTATGAGATAGCACTTGGAATAGCACGAGGTCTTGACTACTTGTATCGTGGCTGCAACACTCGTATTTTGCATCTTGATATTAAGCCACATAACATTCTCCTTGATGCGGATTTATGCCCCAAAATAGCAGATTTCGGCCTTGCTAAATTGTACTCAAGGAACGAGAGTATCGTTTCTATGTTAGAGGCTAGAGGTACCATTGGGTATATTGCCCCTGAAGTTTTTAATAGACATTTTGGAGGGGTGTCCCATAAATCTGATGTGTATAGTTACGGGATGCTGATACTTGAAATGATTGGAGGAAGAAAAAAAGTTGATGTTGGTGTTGGTTCCGGGCATACAAGTGAAATATATTTTCCTGATTGGATTTACAACCGTCTTAAGAGAGACGAATACTTATTAGATGGTGTAACAACTACAGAGGAAAACAACTACGCAAGAAAGATGACAATAGTTGGTTTATGGTGCATACAAATTGATCCAAAGCAAAGGCCATCCATTAATGAAATTATCGAAATGTTAGAGGGAAGCACGGAAGTATTGGAAGCCCCCCCGAAACCGTTCTTTTGTACTCCTCCAAGGTCACCGGCTTGCACATTTAGTGAACCACAAAGTGAGCTAGTATCATCGTATAGTAGTTAAATAAATGTCATGAGATTAATATTAATGCTCTTAAACTGCACCATATACTGAGCAATATAATAGTTGCAAGATGCTCTCCAGAGAGTGCAGGTGTTGTGTAAACCTTTTTATTTGAAGTTAAATTCTTTGCAGGGATCATAGTGTCTCCGGGTTTGTTTTCTTTGTGAGGCTACTGTTATACTTTCACTATTCATATAATTGGTGTTCATTTTACTCTTGTTTTTCAAAAAGAGACCAATGGATTGGGGCCACAAACCAACCATTTTTCTTATAAAACTTTGTACACATTCTTCTTATAATACTAAAAAGCGTACAAAGTTTTGCCCAAAGTAGTGCTACATTAACTGCTACAGTACACGAGTATTAAATGCTTGGTGTATTAAATGCAATCTTTGTCAAAATGACAAAAATAGCCCCTGAGGTTTAAGTGTCGTTGCAGAGTAAATCCTTTAAGATTAGTCGTTACAAAGTAAGTCCAGGTTCAAATTCACGTCTATAAAAGAATCCATTGCGTCATCGTGAGTTTACACTATTTACTTCCAAAAAAATATCGTCCTCCTGCATAATTACTAAGCATAGTTTTGAAGAAAAAAAATATTCCGCAATTAAAGATACCCATTAGTCTTTCCGTCAACATTGATATCAAGATACATATGATATCAAACTATTTTTGACCATATATCATACAAGAGTATTTCAAAGAGAATACGTTACTTCTAGCTTGATTAATCACGACATTTATTTTAGAGTTAATTTACTTAAATGGTCCTTGTGGTTTGTCAAATATTCCCTTTATGGTTTTCATCCGTAACGGGTTTGTTGGTACTTTGACCAATTTTTTTGTTACTAAACCCGTACGGGTCAGAACTAGGAATAAGGCCCGAGAAAAGGGGGAAAAAAGTTAAAGACTAAATCCGTTATACCTGAGAAACCACATGGACCATTTAATTAACTCTTTATTTTATTTAAAGAGTAAATTACACCAATGGTCCCGAAACTCAGTCTGATTATGAATATAGAATTAAATCGCAAATATAGTCCCAACCTTTTCAATGAATTGCGCACGTGGTTCTTTTTTAATAACAATCGTTAGTTTTTTCGTTAGCTTCAAAGGCATTTTCGTCTTTTCATCCTTTTTGTCCAAACACCTCATTAACTTTTTAACACTCTACAAACGATATATAAACAATAACACAAACACCCCATCCTTCTACCTCACCACTCTTCTTCAACCTCTAACCTCATCACCACCATCACCCACCACCACCATCCCTAAAAAAAAAAAAAAAAAAAAAAAAAAAAAAAAAAAAAAAAACTCTTGAATAAAAACTCTAACTATTACTTGGTTATTTTCTCCCTCATCAAAAATTTACAACAAAACCACCAACAAGAAGTTCAAATTATATCTTGAATAAACCCAGAGATCTTTAATGAAGAAAATAAATCTTCAAGGGTTACATATTATCAAAAATATATTCATCAAAAATTTTATAGGCCGAAATGGATTGCATGAAAAGAAAGCTTAAACAAGAATCATAATGATATAAGAAAAATGGATTGCATGAAGAATTTATAGGCCGAAATTCTTGATGTTACATATCACAAATCAAAGGCTTGTGGTTTGAGTAGTTACATATGGAAACACACAAACAAAATAAATTTCAATTAAATTAAAAGATAGTTAATTTTGTGATTCGTGGGTTTTGAGAAAGAAAGAAGAACAAAGTAAAGTTTGTAGTCATGTGAATTCTTGATCTGTTGGAAGTATCTTTGATTAACTTGATGAGATCTAGAGTTATATCGGGTTAGGGTAAATATAAGAGCACAACGTATCGTGGATACCAATAACACGTTATTGGTATGTCACTTCATCGCCGCATCATACACCTCTCAATAACTCACCAATAACTCAAACACCTTCCCTCATAACACACCAATAACATGTTATTGGGTCCACAAAATACCCCACTTAAAATACTCCTCACTCACAATACACTAAAAAAAATTTTAAAAAAAATGGTTAATAACCTATTAAAACATCATACTTGTCACAAAAATCAGTTCGACGTAGCAAATAAAAAAAATAACCCTTTTGGCTATTTGACCCGATTATTTTGTCCTTTATAGGCATTTTATCACCTTCACAGCCGGTATCCAGTTATCTTTATTATCCTTGATCCAACTCATCACCCACTCACCTCGTTGGCAGATACATGCACCCACCCACTTATCTTCTTCCCCCACATTAAAAATTACAAGTGTTCTTCCCCCACATTAAACATTACAAGAGCTGTGAAGAATTAATACAACATTAAGGCACTCACCCACTTATCTTTTTCCCCACCCACTTATCTTCTTCAGCCATTCATTTTCAGCGTCCATGGTCAATAAAGAAGAGGCATCAGCCACCAATAAACAAAGGTAGGTACGATCTTCTTTAATGTGTTTTCATGTAATAACCGAACAAAGAGGAAGAATGAACCTGATTTGGTTTGTTCTATCCTTTAAACGGTTCGAATATTCACAAACAAGTTTATCTACTAAAAAAAATTGATCTATGATGTTATCTTGTTCATTTGGATGAGATCGGTAATGATTATAAACAATTGAACAAACAACTGAGATAAAATTGTTGTTTTTTTTTTTTTTATCAAAGATCTTTTAAGATCTCGTAAAAAGTATACTTGAGATCTCGATTGTTTGAGTTTGAGTTTAATTTGTAAGATCAGTGATGTGTGATGTGATTTGTTCAAGTTTTTTTTAACCTGGATTGTTTGAGTTTAATTAGTATGGATTGTTTGAGTTTGAGTTTGACTTTAATTTGGTAAGCTTATGTGGTGTAGTTTTAGGGTCGGTGTAGTTTTAGGGTTGTTTTAGTCCGAATTATTGTTTCGGTTTGATAGTTTTGCACAGTTCTGCTCTTATTCGGCCGGAGAAATAAAGGTTAAACGGAAGTCAACCAAAGGCAGGTTAAAAGATTTTTCGGTTTTGAATGTGTGAAATGATATAGATTCATGATTAGGTTCCATGGAGGGTTGAAAACTCAAGATAGATTGAGTAAATGAATTGCATACGGTGGTAAACAATTATTGTTTTTGGTGTTGGGTAATAGGTGGTCCGGTGAGATTGACTACTTTTCTGGGTTTATCTGGTGAAAAGCTTGTAGTGGAGAGAGAAAGAAAGAAAAAAATGATATATATTATGAGGTGGCAAAATGATGTGGATATTTTATTGCTATGTGTACACAAATGTGGACATTTTACCGCTAGTGTACACAACTGAAGTTGGAGGTTGACAATTTATCATAGAGACAAAATAGACAAGTTAAGTGGTAAAAGTTATTATTTTTTTTTTGTTCGCTACGTCGAACTGGTTTTTGTGACAAGTATGATGCTTTAATAGGTTATTAACCAAAAAAAAAAATAGTAAAAATTTGTTCTCTTTCTCCTTTGGCTTGAGCCACTCAACCAACTCAAACGATTTTTAACTCACAAATAGCATGTTAGATGGTATGTTAATGGCATGCCTTTGCTCTAAGAACGTCTTTGAGTAATTCCCACATTTGATTATTGGATAGCCACACTCATGATGACAGTAGTAAAATGTTATAGTCATAGTCAACATTTGACTTTTGGCATCAACCGGTCATTTTATCAACATTTTGTTTAAAAGAAATCGTTGCACTCACATTCTGGGATGTTGTTAAATTGTTATCGGGGTGTAAGGTTGAGCGTCGGTACCTGAACTGATCCGAACCGACAAAACCGAAAACCGTAAAAAAACTAAACCGAAACTGAACCGAATATGGTCGGTTCGGTTTAGGTGTGTTTGTGTGTGTTTTTGTCGGTTTTGGGTCGAAACGAACTGACCCGACCCGAAACCGAAAATCGTAAAAAACCAAAACCAAAACTGAACTGAAGGACTATCGAGTCGGTTCGGTCGGTTTGTCGGTCCGGTTCGATTTTGAACCTTCCATGCTCATCCCTATCGGGGTGTGTTATTAATCCTTGTTTCACATATTTTGTACTTTTAACAACATTCATTTTTCATTTTGACCTATTGTTTACAATACAATATAGTTTTTTTTATCAGTTTTTGTTTCGTACTTTTTAACAGTTTAATATTTTTGACTTGTTAAATTTTATATTTTTGTTCCGCACTTTTCATTTCACAATTTATAATATAGACAAAATTATATAAATAAAAAATATTAAAAGGGTATTACTTGTGAAATAGGAGAGCTCCAAATAACCTATCCTATTGTTATTATCTTTTTCTTGTAAGTAAAAATGAACGACTTGAAAATTATACAAAATTATAGTTCCTGGAGTCTATTTTAACTATTTGTTTGTCATGCAAAATCATAGGTACTTGATTTAATAATTTTTTGAGATGTATAATATTTGGTGTGAACAAAGAATATGGCAAAATATGGCGGCGGTGTTATTACGTTAGTTATATGTAGTATATATTTAAAATTTAATAACGAAATTTTTATTAATTACTCTTCTTCTTCTTTTTCTTTTTTTAATTTTTTTTCACAAATCGACATATATGTGTTTATACGTTTTTTCTTTTTGTTACATGAAATTTAGATGAGTAAGAAACTGGACAACTTCATTACCTTGTAAAAAATGGACAACTTCCAACCCACTTTACCGGCTCGGCCTGTTTCCCTTTAAGTAAAAGTGGTACTATGACTCGTGTTCTATGTAACATGGTACTATGCCTCGTTTCCTTATTACAGACTAAAGTATTCCTAAGGTGTGCAGCTTTTAATAGACTGGCTTTACGTTGATCGGGTGAAGGGCCTAAAGTATTCCTTGTAATCATTTGCGCAGCGGTTTCGATAAAATCTAAAAGGTTAAAAAAAAAAAAAAAAAAAAAAAAACGTTTTGTCATTTAAGAGAACTAAAGTATGTACCCTTACTGCATTTACAAACACCCATATAGATGCACATTTGTTTGCCTCTCAAAATTCTTTTTCTCCCATCACAAACATCATGTAGGTTTTCAGAAGGTATTCGAGCAATATGATACATATGCGAATTGTTGGCGTATGTTCCGGCAAATAACTCCCCGGCACAAAAGCATAACATCGAAGGGCTTAACTCCCCGGCCCAAAGGCACAACCGCCCGGCACAAAGTGCAATCACTCGGGCAGAACATATAAACCAATTTGGACCAAGCAAAGCCAAATCAACATATACCGAAGGGTTAGGCATAACCCTCAACACAACGGACACATGACATCACCATGCATAAAAGGAAGGGAATCTTGATCAGAGATCCTGACCTTACCCAGACAGGGTCTAAACAGAGCAAAGTCAACTACCGCCTCAAAGAGTCACTATCACCCCACGTGACCTTCGGGTGAGGACAAAACTTCTCATCTATAAAAGGAGCAAAGTTACTGCATTCAAGGTTAACTAATTCCTATCCCATTTTACATATTACTCTGACATTTTCACCATACTCATTCTCACGCTGGGAGCTTGGTCAGGGATAAAACCCAAAGCGAGGCTAACGCGTGCTTTCTTTGTGTTCGCGGATCCGAAGGACCCTAATCCGAAGAGCTCAGCCAAGGATCTTAGCTTGTTCAGGTGAATACAGATTTTACCTCAACAAATTGGCGCCATCCGTGGGACCGCTATTCGAACTACCAAAGCTAGTAAATGGCAGGTCCCTCAACCGAAACACCCTCCGGAGACAATCCACCTAACCTAGAAGAACAAATACTAAGCCACATCTCATCACTCAAAGCCCTGATAAAGGAACATAACACCAAAGGAAACAGCCCATTAAAGCCCATACGGATCGATTTCGGTGACGAAATCGAAGAGCCAACCCGAGAAGCGGAAAAAGAAAAAGATCCAAAAGGGAAAAGGGTCGAGGAAGATTTGCAGAAACCATACAAGGACGCCCCCAGATGCCCATTCACCCGGCGAATCGTAGAGTTTGCTGGACAAAGACATGAGTTACCTAAGAACATAAAGCTTTATGACGGATCCTCGGACCCGGATGATCATGTCACCCGTTTTTCCGGGGCGGCCAACCACGGCGGATGGCCAATGCTAGTGTGGTGCTGGATGTTTCAACAAACTTTGGACGGTCCGGCGAGTGGGTGGTTCGACCGGCTGCCCAACGGCAGTATAGACAGCTGGGAGGAGCTTAGAGAGAGTTTCCTGGAGAGATTCGCGCTCAGAAGGAAGTGTCTCAAAGACCTAATGAAACTCACAAAAATCGTGCGGAAAGCTCATGAAACACTGCCAGAATTCAATGAGAGATGGACCGACGAGGCCAGTTACATCCCAGGAGTGCCAGAGGTTATGCAAATATCCTCCTTCATTAACGGAAGCAAATGCCCGGAATTGGTAAAGCGCTTCTCAGATAGGATTCCCAAGACGGTTACCGAAATGATGAAGATGGTGGACGACTTTGTACGTTCGGAAGAAGCCTACAACACCACCGAACTCCCCAAGGGGAATGGAACCGTAAGTCATATGTTGGTAATCAGCCAGATCGGACCTCCAGGATTTCAAATCCCCCCGACAGACGGAGGGGAGACCGCAGAGCAGAACAAAAACCCCGCAGCCAATACAACCCCTATTACCCGGCAAGGACAGATAACTACAAAAGCGACTACCGGAGAAACCATTACAGGAATGATACTCGTCCGATAGATTTGAATCTTCTCTCAAAACCACCTAAGGAGATTCTAGCAACGGAACTTCAACTGAAGTTGCCACCACCCCCACCTTTGAGAGGAGCACCGAGAAGGGAAAACTTAGACAAATTCTGCGATTATCATGGTGATAAGGGTCATCTCACCAACGATTGCTATCAACTCAAGGAACAATTGAAGGTAGCTCTAGACACGGGTAAGTTGGATCATCTGTTGAAGGACGTGAGGCAAAGAGGAAGGAACCCCCTAGAGATAATCAGCCCGGCAGAGGAAGGGTGATAAATATGGTATACAGTGGAAGAAAATACAGAAAAAGGAAGGCCATTAATCAGGAGGAAGACTGGATGAATGTCCCTATAGCTTTCCCTCCCATCCTACCGGGGGATGTGTCCGAAGAACCACTGATAATCGAAGCAGACGTCGAAAGGTATACTGTGAGGAGGATTTACGTCGATCAAGGAGCAGCTGTGGAAATAATGTACGAGCATTGTTTCCAGAACTTATGCCCAGCAATCAAAGCAAAGCTGAGAGAAACAAACACACCACTAGTGGGGTTTTCGGGAGAAGCAATTAAACCCCTCGGAAAGATTGATCTAAATGTCTGTTTCAAAAATGATGGCCTATATCGCCAAGCGGTAATGACGTTCGCAGTAATAAGATCCCCCTCTCCGTACAACATCATTCTGGGACGATCAGGCATCAGGGAGTTAAGGGCAATCCCCTCAACCATCCATTCCATGATAAAATTCCCAACACCAAGGGGAATTGCAACCCTTGTCACCAGATCGGTTATCATCTCTGAATGCAGAAGGTTAGAAAAACAATTCACGGAAGAAGGGTCAAAGAAGCGAGGGTAAGGAACACCCGTGAAGAAGAAGAGCCTTGCGGAAAATAGAGGAAGTAATGATAAACCCGAATTCCCTCAAGAATCTGGGTCACCATCGGAGGCAACTTTTCAAGGAGTGTGAAGACAACTAATGGGCTGGCGAAAAACAACAAGGGCGTGTTCGCCGCTTGCTGGCCGACATGACGGAGTCCCCGAATTAATTAGAACACAAAATGAATGTCAATGTGCACGACATACCAATAGCCCAGAAAAAGAGAACCTTTTCAGCTGAGAAAAACCAGGCAATCAACACCGAAGTAGAAGAATGGTTGAAAGCAGGGATAGTCCGGGCAAAAATACCCCACATGGATTTCCAACCCGATTCTGGTAAAGAAGTCGGACGAAACGTGGAGAATGTGCATGGACTTCAAAAGCATCAAGGCTTCATGTCAGAAGGACTACTACCCTCCCGTAGATCATTGGAAAATAGAGTGCGTGATGGGATACAAGTACAAGTGTTTCTCGATACATATAAGGGATACCACCAAGTTCGGATGGCGAAAGAAGACGAAGAAAACGGCCTTCTACAGAGCATGGAACCTTTTGCTATACCAAATGCCCTTCGGTTTGAGAAATCTTTGGGCAACTTATCAAAGGTTGGTAGACTCAACTTTCAAGGGGCAAATTAGCGGGAATTTGGAGGTGTATGTTGACGATATGGTGATCAAGAGCAGAAGTGAAGTAGAGTTGTTGGCAGACATGGCGGAAACGTTTGATAATCTCCGAAGAATCAACATGAGGCTTAACCCGAAAAAGTGTTCATTTAGAGTTGAAGAAGGGAAGTTCCTCGGATACGTGGTTACGTCTGAAGGAATAAGGGCGAATCCGAAGAAAACAAAAGCGATAGCCGACATGCAATCGCCCCAAAACACTCAAAGAAATTCAAAGTCTTAGCGGAAACTCGCGACCATGAACAGATTCCTCTCACTATCCATGAGAAAAAGCCTTGCCATTCTTCAAAGACCTTAAAGAACATAACAAAAGAAACCAAAGTGAATACAGGGAAGCGAACAGTGAAGAGGCATTTCAAAAAATGAAGGGTATAATTTTAGAGCTGCCCAATCTAACCGCCCCAGTAGCAGAAGAGGACCTTTTCGTGTATTTAGTAGCAGCTGATGAAGCCATAAGCGTTGTGCTAATGGTTGAAAGGAAGGGTAAGCAAATGCTGATGCATCATGTCAGTAGGACATTACATGAGGCCGAGCGAAATTACGCTCCCCTAGAAAAGCTGGCTCTGGCTCTATTACACTGCTCTAGGAGACCCCGAAGATATTTCGAAGCCCACCCCATCAAAGTGATCACAGACCAGCCCATTCGGGACGTGTTGAACAAGCCCGAATCTTCAGGAAAGCTGATGAAGTATGCAGTGGAGTTGGGAGCATACAAAATTACCTACATTCCAAGACACGCCGTGAAAGGGCAAGTTTTAGCAGATTTCATAAACGAAATACCAGTCGGCAAAGCAGTTGGACAACAAGGAAGAAACAAGGAAATATGTAATGTCTCCATAGCTGAAGAAGATTGGACACTGTTCACCGACGGGGCGTCCAACAAAAAAGGCGTCGGAGCGGGTTTGGTACTGATCAGCCCAGACCAAACGGAGTACACTTATGCCCTTCGGCTAAATTTCCCCAGTACCAACAATGAGGCGGAGTATGAGGCGTTGCTGGCCGGCCTAAGGATAGCCAAGGACATGAAAATCCAAGTACTGAGTACTAAAGTGGACTCCAACCTAGTGTCAAGCCAAATTAACGGAGAGTTCTCCACTTACAAGGAAAGCATGGCAAGATACTGTCCTAAGGCAAAAGAGTACATTGGATGTATTAAGCAGTTCAAAATACAAAACATCCATAGAGCACAGAACCAGAAGGCTGATGTGTTAAGCAAATTAGCATCAGTTGCATTCGACCACTTGACCAAAGAAATACTTGTAGAGGTATTGGAAACACCTTCAACGGAGGAAAATGTCTTCGGGGCAATAGTGGAAGAAGAGGAGGAAAAATGGATGTCCCCAATCATCCGGTGCATCACCGAAGGGAAGTGGTCGAATGACGAAAATGAGGCAAGAACCCTCCGGATGAAGATCGCCCACTATACAAAGGAAGATGGGGTACTGTTCAAAAAATCATATTTGGGCCCAATGTTAATGTGTGTGGGTCCACTGCAGGCCAGTTACGTGGTAAGAGAGATGCACGAAGGGGCGTGTAGGATGCACTCAGGTCCAAGGTACGTGGTGGCAATATTGATCAGACAAGGTTATTACTGGCCGACAATGCATAGGGACACCAGAGAGGTCATTCAAAAATGTGAATCCTGCCAAATACACGCTCCTGTGCCCAAATTACCTATGACTCTTATGACTTCTATCATGTCGCCCTGGCCTTTCTTCCAATGGGGAATGGATGTATTGGGCCCTCTCCCAGAAGCACCTGGGAAAGTAAAATATGTCATCGTAGCCATTGACTACTTTACAAAATGGATGGAGGTCAAGCCACTAGCAAAAACCACAAGAAAAGAAGTCATAAAATTTGTATGGGAAAATATCATGTGTCGCTTCGACCTGCCTCACATAATTGTAACTGAAAATGGCAGCAACTTCATCCACGATCTCTTCAAGCGTTGGTGTGAAAAGCTCAATGTCAAACAGATAAACACCGTCGTGGCACATCCCCAAGCCAATGGTCTAGTGGAAAGAGCAAACAAAAGCTTAATGCACGGCTTCAAAACAAGATTGGGAAGGAGCAGATCCGGATGGGTTGATGAGCTACCAAGCGTGCTATAGGCTCACCGAACGTCCCTCAAGCGAGCAACGCTGAAACGCCGTTCGAACATACAAAGCGGAGCCGTGATCCCCATGAAATTGGAATGCCCACCTTCCGGACGATGGCGATGTGAAGAGGGAGCGAAGAGGAGATCCGCTTAATCTGGACTTACTAGAAGAAAGGAGACTCGGCAGCAATGTCGAGGCAAGATACAAGAAGAAGGTGGAGCAATATTACAACCGAAGGGTAAGAGGGGAAAAATTCAGAGTGGGAGACTTCGTCTACCGAAAAAATGAAGCTAGCAGACAAGAAAACCAAGGGAAACTGGGACCAAACTGGGAAGGCCTTTACCGAATCGTCGAGGCATACGATAACGGTTCGTACAAATTGCAAACAGCTAAAGAAAAAGAAGTACCCCGCACTTGGAATGCAGTGAATTTAAGGAAATGTTTCTTGTAAGATAAGGAAAAGCTTTGTAATCCTTAAGCCCATGAGGCAATCATTTGCATTAATGAAAAGTATAGCTCCCCGGATGACGGAGGAGCAATTTTCCACATTTTAATTGTTTACTGAACATAATTATTAAGTGATCCCCCCGATAGGCTCGCGACCTCCGGGGAAAGATGGTCAATGTTCAAAGATGGTTTATACCCAAAAAGGGTTGCCATGAAAATGCCGAACGGTTCATACCCAACAAGGGTTTCCGAGGTAATAAACTAGATGGTTCATACCAAAAAGGGTTGCCATGAAAATACCGAATGGTTCATACCCAAAAAGGGTTGCCGAGGTAATAAACTAGACGGTTCATACCAAAGGGTTGCCATGAAAATACCGAACGGTTCATACCTAAAAAGGTCCAAAAAGGGTTGCCATGAAAATACCGAACGGTTCATACCCAAAAAGGGTTGCCGAGGTAATAAACTAGACGGTTCATACCAAAGGGTTGCCATGAAAATACCGAACGGTTCATACCTAAAAAGGTTGCCGAGGTAATAAACTAGACGGTTCATACCCAAAAGGGTTGCGTGAAAATACCGAACGGTTCATACCTAAAAAGGTTGTCGAGGTAGTAAACTAGATGGTTCTATCTGGAAGCAACGACAAATCATCACGGTATACATTGAGATAGTAATATATATATATATATATATATATATATATATATATATATATATATATATATATATATATATATATATATATATATATATATATATATATGTATATACATATATATATATATATATATATATATATATGTATATATATGTATATATATATATATATATATATATATATATATATATATATATATATATATATATATATATATATATATATATATATATATATATATATATATATATATATATATATAACGATTCACATTCCGAGCGGTGAAGGAGAATTTCATTAACCATCAAAGCGGGCGAACACAAAAATAGCCTTGTTAGACAAACATTACAAGTATTTTAACATTACAAACCTTCCAAAATGTCCATGACTAACAAACTAACTTAACAAAAAAAAAAAAAAAAAAAAAAAAAAAACAGATAAACTTGGTGGGAGGAATATTTTCTCCCCATCTTTACTGACCCCATCTTCTCCCCCAGCGGGACGCTCCGGGATCGAGATCGACATTATAGCCATTATATCCGGCGGTGACAAGCATTTGAACCTTATCAGCGTAAGGGTACTTCTTCACAAAGAGTTCCTCATATGCGACCAAGTACTTAACGAGCTTCCAATCCAAATCCTCGGTACCCTCACAATCTTCTACATCTTCCTCCGAACGCTCTCTGAGATACACCATCCAACCATCCGGCCATCCCAGCTCGGTGAAAAAGGAGTACCCAAGGAAGCTTTGTACTCGTGGTTCGCTAAGAAGACGAGCCACAAGGTAGGAATAAAATCCCTAACAAGATTGGACGGGCGATCTCAAATTCGGCCGCCACGGCTATATCGATGCGCTCTTTCGGGCGACATTCTCCTCCTCCTCATTTTCAAAGCCCTTGGTCTCCATTAGCTCTTTCTCCAAACCGGATATCCTCTCACTCGAGCAAGAGATAACTTTGACCATTCGGCTTTCTCGACCTCTAAAGTACGGACTTGTCTTTTCAAACCTTCCTCCGGACGGAAAATCACCTAGCTCATCACTAGCGGTTTTCAACTCCCAGTCTTACTCAAAAATCAAAGTTATCTTTGGCAGACAACCTCACATCCTTGTGCTCTCGAGACAATTCCCTATCGCGAGGTCAAGATTTTCAAAGCAGACGGCCGGTCGACAAAAGCAAAAGAACCCTCGCCAAAATAGCCCATGACCTCGAAGGCCTCGATGTCAAGTCAAGCTTTGTAGATATTCCTCTTGGCGTGGGAGGAGGCGGATGAACCATCAAATCCGTATACTTCTCATACCCTTAACCTCTCATCTTTCTTGATCGACCATCATGGCACTTAGGTAGCACTGGACGAAGCCCTCTCTTCCTTATCGACACCCTTACCCTCACGGTGTGAAGGAGAAGAAGCCACTGCAAAAATGAAAGACAAATGGTAAACACACAATACAAAAATGATATGCACAAAAAAAAGAAAAAGAAGAGGATAACTCACCATTCTCATAAGAAGCAGGTTGCTCAACAATACGGGAAGCCTCGTGATCCTCATCATGATCCTTGGGGTCCGCCCCGGCGTTCCCCGCAACATCAGCATTCTCCACTCTGTTACTAGAATGACCCTCCAGATTCTCCTTCTCTACGGTAGGAGGGTCATTCGGCCGTGGACCTTGGGGAGGTACCGTATTCAGCGGAGTAGGATTGGTGGTTGAATCGAAGTTAACAACCGGCGGAGGGTTTTCCTTTTATCTTGGCAGAACCACCCTCTACAGTACGGGCGCTTGCGCGATTTTAAACCTCACGCCTTAGCCTCGTGACCCTTTTCTTCCTTTCTTTTGCTTCCAAGACTTTCGGGTGCGGCCACCTCGACCCTCTCATGCTTGTCGGTCTTGGGCGACACGGAATACCGGTTGCTGAGGAATCGTGACATGCATCGGGTGAGCACCGCCTCCGTATTTTTCTCCTTGCGTCATAACCGCCCCCCCCACGGTACCTCGGTTTGATCAAATTGTCCGGCGTGGTCAAAGTTGCGAAGCAAACAACAAACTATTAAAACCATAAAAACACAAAATCCTAACTAAATAGATAGAACACGAAGCTCGATTACCATTCCCTAGGCATCCTTGAGCCGCCCGATAACGAATACTTCCGGTTGGTGATAACCACGGGCGTATTAGAAACCAGTGAGAATCTTTATCAAATCAATAACATTGGCGGATAACAAATCCGCTTGAGCGCGGAAAATTCTCCGGAAGGAAAGGGCTCGGAGACATCTAAATCTGGATGCCTCCAGCATGGCGAAGCGAAGTACAACCGACGGTCGATAAAAAGAACTGTTGTTTCCAACCTTCCAACGAAGACAAAATTTCTTGAAAACAAACCCGGTTCTTGCCGTCTGTTTGGAAAAAGTAAACGGTGCCCTTGTTTATGTAGTTTATAAAAGGCATGGAAAAGGGAAGTTGTGGGGTGATATGAAGGCTACGACTATATACTTCAAAAAGTGTAACCCTATGCAAACCTATCGGCACTAAGCGGGAAATATGAACTTTATAGTAGTGAAGAACATCTAAAGAAAAGCGAAAACGGACGCCGATCCCCCTTCCATGAAATATTCTAAATCTGAACCTATGGCATCATCTCTAATTGCCCATCATAAAATCGGCCGGTGGAAGCCTCGGGTGGAGATCGGAGGAATCCCAAATTCCTACATTGCACTTTAACCCCTTTTGGTCATGTTGAGTATACTTATCTAGGTCAAACTTAGGCTTTGATCGCGACGGACCCTCAGCGGGGCGGATTCATGACCGGATGAGGGCCGGACAGTTCGACATTATAACGGAAGGAATGAATACACCCTAAAATATAAAGAAGGAAAACTAGAGTACGGATAGTGAGCGAAGAGCAAAGAAATCGTTAAAAAAAAGGCGTGTGTGTGTGAAAAGTTTTACGGTGGTAAAATGAAAATGACAACGGTATTTATAGGCAAATGAAGGGGTAGATGAAGCGTCCGTCGTGTCAAGCGGTGGCGTGTCATCATCATCACCACCAACACACGTCAACGCCAAGTGTCTCCGTGTCGTGTCATCATCGTCCGCCACGTGTCTTCTTGCGACGTGTCACCCTCTAAGCAATATAATATATATATATATATATATATATATATATATATATATATATATATATATATATATATATATATATATATATATATATATATATATATATATATATATATATATATGAGCAATACTCACCGAAAGTCATACATACTCCCAATATCATGCAATGAATACATCCATTAACATGATATTGGGGAAAGACATGTTGGCGTATGTTCCGTGAATAACTCCCGACACAAAAGCATAACACCGAAGGGCTTAACTCCTACCAAAGGCACAACCTCCCGACAAAGCGCAATCACTCGGGCAAAACATTTAAACCAATTTGGACCAAGCAAAGCCAAATCAAGCATATACCGAAGGGTTAGGCATAACCATTGACACAATCCGGACATGACATCACCATGCATAAAAGGAAGGAATCTTGATCGGATCTCGACCTTACCCGAGACAGGTCTAATCGTAGATGAAGTCAACTCCCGCCCGAAAGAGTCATCACCCCACGTGACCTTCGGGTGAGGACAAAACTTCTCATCTATAAAAGGAGCAAAGTTATTGCATTCAAGGTTAACTAATTCCTACCCCATTTTTACATATTACTCTGACATTTTCACCATACTCATTCTCACGCCGGAGCTTGGTCTAAGGATAAAACCCTAGGCGAGGCTAACGCTTGCTTTCTTTGTGTTTACAGTTCCGAAGGACCCTAATCCAAAGAGCCTAGCAGAAGGATCTTAGCTTGTTCGGGTGAGTACAGATTTTACCTCAACACGAATCGATACATCGGAAGCAATCGAACAATGTTTAGATCACCGGTGACAATCACGATACATATATACATACTTATCAAAGTGGAAAACGGGTGGGTCAAATGATAATCTAAGTTAAATGTGATTAAAAAAGAAAATTTGTACAACAATAATTTAGAAGATTGTATTCATTAAATTACACATTTTTGTTGATTTTGAACCTGTCCAACCCACTTGACCTGTTGCCCTTACATTTTGCTTCCGATGAATACAATCTTCTAAATTAAGACACAACCCAAATGACAGGTTCAAATGTGCATGAGTCGAAATTGCCACCTTTACTTGGTCTCTTTTCACTTCCATCAAATCCTCTCACTCATCTTTCCATTTTTTTCATCATCTTACTGTAGCTTAGTTTTTATATCATCAATATCCAATGAGTGTAATAAAATGCTTTTGTAGTTAAGTGAAGTAAACGGCCAACCTGTGACATATGTTAAGAGTTATGGTGGGGCAAAGTATTTTATTCGTAAATTTTATGTTTTGGCACGAATGTTATAAGATTCTTACCAAAAGGGGTGTGCAATAATTTTTTTTTTTAATTTTAAATTTGTAAATTTTGTATATAAATGTTATTTGTATTAACAAAACTTAGTTTGTTTAAAAATTGAGAATAAAATAAAATGATAGGTTCTAAAAAAGTGGTGTTATGGATGTTATGAGGGAAGGATGTTTTTGGGTATTTGTATTAAAAGTGAGGATGTTGATGTGGGCGTTGATGTAGCTTGCACTTTTTTTCTTAACGGTGTTATGACACTGCCGCTTTTCTGACATCAACATATCCATATATTTGTGTTATTAAACCTTTACGAATATATAAATCTTGAGTTAATAGAAAAAATCTTGCAAAGATATAAATTGAATGGTAGTAGAAAGAAACAAGATGATAAACAAAAAAAGGAACATATTTTTAAAAAGAGCAACATCTATAACCATTTTTATATGTACTAGGCGAGTACCCGTGCCTAGCGGCATCGGTTTCTAGCGGCAGACAATTAACGATATGTGATATTGCGGTAAGTGTTTAGTATAACGTTCAAAATAGACCGTGAAAAAATCAAAATGTAATTGCAAACGGTTGTAACATCCGATAATTGAACTCTAACAAAAAAATTTAACATGGTTTGACATTCACGAATGGTATGAGAGTATATGGTAAGTAGTAACACAACAAACTTATGACGATAAATAAAATCACAATGTACCAACCTCAACATCAACATCGATATTTTTTGATTATTTCTTTTCATCAACTTAACTATGAATTACCACAAGTTGAAAATGAAGATAATGATACTTATATAGTAGAGATTAGGATAATTATTTTTGGAAAGTATTAAATATGAAAATGAAATTATGTTTTTAATAATTCTTCTCATTTATTAATTGTAATATTTTTGAATTAATTGTTTGTGTGTGTATCCTCGTATTTTTTTAGCCCATCGTCATTTTTGGAAACTATTTGAATTAAGTGTATGTTCTCATTCAATAAACCGTTTCTTTAATTTGAAAAAGTTAAATCCTCGTTTTGGCGTGTCTGTCATTGAATAGCCGTGTGTCTCATATTGAATAAGTCAAATTAAGTTGTAGAGATTAAGTTTTAAGGGAGGTAAATTAGTTTTCATTTTGGAAGTTTCCTTTATTAGTGAGTTTCTACATTTCAACAATATTGACTTTTCAATTTCTCAAGTTTGACCATAAACTCTTTATAAATAGTTAAGATAATATTAAGATATGATGGCAATATAGTCCTAGTCAATAAGGCCAGGTTTTCAATGCACCAACTATTACCAAAAACAATAATTGTACATTTACATAACAGATTAATCAAGTTAAAGTTTATATGATGGGATCATATCCAAGGAAGTATAATATCTTCTCATAGGATGGTAATGGGTTTGCTCAATTTTGTGCAACATAAACATTCCACATGCCATTTAGTAAAACAAAACAAAAAACCAATGCCACATGAAGAAATTGCTTTATTTAGCTTTTGTCCGTTGTCCCTAAACAAGATTTTATTCTAGTGCACTCCAAAGAATTCGAACATATTTTCATTTTAAGAAAAATATATTATGCATAAATAACAATACAATTAGTTAAAGCTAGCGGCGCAGCTTGTTATCCGTTTGTCGTCCACCTCTTTGTAAATGTCATTATTTAAATTGTAAAAAAAAATATCAATATTACACATAGCTAATCTAAAATGGGTAACACAAAAGCTCATTGGAAGATTAACAAAGTTGATAAAATATTACTAAGATCCAACAGTTAAGAAACACCATGTTAATTCTACCACCGTTGGGCACATTATGACAAAGCAAACACAAGTCTTTGTTCTTCTCATACGGTATCCTCCGAGGGGGATGAAGTTGTATAGAATCAAACAAAAGCATTTCAATCAACCATGAACTAAAGTAATAAAAGGACATTAAGAAAAATAAGAGATTACAAAGTTCTAACCTCAAGATCATCTTCAACATTTATTTGATTTTTCATTTGCATTTCTATATAGACAATGGAGAACAAATGAGTAGTAGGCAATGGAGAATAAATATATATATATATATATATATATATATATATATATATATATATATATATATAGGCAATGTAGAACAAATGAGTAGTAGGCAATGGAGAATAAATAGTTTTTTTTTATATATATAGGCAATGGAGAACAAATGACAACTTTCAACATATGCACAACTCAATCCTATATTTACATTCATTTACGTTTCATTCTTCAACTCTTTTAATTCTTGCCATGTATAGATTATTTTGTGTTCCCTAAGTCAATCGTTTGTTGATGGATAGCTAGGCAAAACATTAATGAGTAAACCATTATTAATTCTGTTAAAAAAAAACCATTATCAATACTTATCGAATAAATTTTTTTTTTCACCTTTTACATCTTGACTTTTTCACATTTCAATTACAATTACCTAATATATAATTTTTTCACATTTCAACAATTGAACATTTCACTTGACATTTGAAAAGGTTTAAAAAAGCTTGACTTTCAATATTCAATTTTCAACTTTTCATTTTTCCTCTTTGACCATTTTTCCATTTTAGATAGTAAATATATATATATATATATATATATATATATATATATATATATATATATATATATATATATATATATATATATATATATATATATATATATATATATATATATATATATATATATATGAGATGTCTATATGCATGATTGAACAAAACCTTTCAAACATAACATATGAACATACAGTCATACATATGTATTTTGGAATAATACATGAGATTTAATATACAAACTAAGAGTGAAGAGTTACATACGTCTTTAAAAAACTAACTGTCAATTGAGAAGCCAAAATCATTGCGACACTCGATGCTAGTTTCTGTTGATCTATGTTCTATCATTCGCCGGCTTCAATCTGAATATTAATTATTAAAGCATAATAACACAATTTCATCAGTCTCTTTTCTCCTAATCAACTATGTACCAAAACAATAAAAAGATACATTTACTAACCATCGGGCAGTGAGCAACCAAGTCATAAAATGTGGCAAAATTAATCTCAAAAGAAATCCAGTAACATGGAAGGAAATGTTCTGTAAAACAAATCTCATTAGTGATAAAAATATATATATAATTTAGTAAAAGAAAAGACAAAATTAAATAAGTTATAGTGAGGAAAACCAAAATTAAATAAGTTATACTTGAGATGACAATGACGTCATCCCAATTTCAGTTAATCAAATGCGGATTATAAAACGGAACATGATGTGGAGGAGGGGGAGGTGGATCAAGCTGTAATAAAAAACAAACAAGATTAGTAAATGCACATTACAAAGAGTATCAAGTGCGTAAGATTATCAATAAAATCGATTGCTAACCTGAAGATCATCATCAACATTTCTTTCATTTTGCATTTTCATATTTTCGTTTTTTCTGTAATGAGATACAAGCCTCTTTTGAGGATTGTTTATATAGGCAAAGTTTGTTTCATTTTGAAATTTCCCGCTTAGTATCTTTCATTTACTAAGAGATAGTTTCCATTCAAGACTATTCCATTCATATAAAGGTATCCATGCAAGACTATTCCATTCATATAAAGGTATCCATGCATAACAGTTGACTAATATTCAATTTCAGAGTTTGAGTAATAAACCTTTCCATGCATATAAACCTTTCCATGCATAAACCTTTCCATGCATAACAGTTTCCTGCGTTTTGAGTTTGAGAGTTTGAGTAATATTCAATTTCAACTTTTCACAAAACATTGACTTTCAATATTCAATTTCAACTTTTCACATTTACCTTTGACCCTTTTTCCATTTAAGATAGTAGAGATATCTCATATCAGTGGTTTAGTTGATTACTCCTACTAAATTTATGTGTACAGGATTCATGGAAGGATTTTCTTTAAGTGATTTTGTTAGGCAACTTGTCGTATTATTACCATTTTTCTAAACATGAACCGAGTAAAAAGTTTGTCAAAAACTGTTTGTTTATATGGCTGATATAGTTTTTTCATGCAGGCCGTGTGCTTGATGTTTGCAAGGACACCTATAACGTTCATTCATTTTGTGTGTGTACAACTTTACCCATATTTCAAGCCCTAAGCAATGAAGTTGTGCATTCATCCGTTCCGTGAAGCATTTTATATTCTTATTTGAGCTAATTACATTTTTTTTACTCAAGAGTCGTGCCATGAAAGATGATGAAGAATTTGCTGACTCAGTTGTGGATGCTTAATTTGGATAAACTGAAATCAAAAGTGTGATATCTTTAGTGACATGAGAGCTAATGTTCATGAACTATACAAATCAATTTCATAGCATTGTACCGCCTGTTTGACTGGGCCATGGAACTTGTAAATAATATGAGTACTTTTTAAGCGAAACAAGTTTTTTGAAAGACGATTGGTAGCATTTTCTTTAGCTTTTGTGCTTTTGGGGTAAAACCATAAGCGTCATTATTCTGACACAAGGATGTCAAATAAGCACACATCAATATATATACGACATTCATAACAACTAATATTTATTCTATTAGAAATCGTCATAACATGCATTCAAATATTCAATACATATTAAGCGTTAGATACCAAATTACTTAGTGGATGGAAGGGTATGAATGGATTTTTGTTGGACAGTTAAAGTGGCATCTACACTTGAATGGATTCTTGCATTCTCCAAAAGAAGAAATTCCATATGTATGTTCACATAAATGAATACATTGATATTTCGTACAAAATGGTAGAACATTAGTGTCATGACATCGACCTGGTTGTGATACTACCAATTCCATACCTGCAAAATCAAAATACAAATACAATTTAACTACTTTGACATAGTGTTATTGAGTACAATATATATATATTTTTTGAATTTTATGATGTTAAAATTTAGAAATATTAAATCAAGAATAAATGAATTGAAAGTTACCTGTGACCATAAGAAACAAGAGAAACGTTGTGTAAATACAAGAACTCGTCATGTTGGTTTGAGTTTTGTTTTCAAATGATAAACTATGAGATGAACTCATGTTTATATAGGAGATGAGATCAAAATTGATGTACCATTACTTATTGTTGCATTTATTAAATTAACCATAATATATTAGAAAAAATAATAATTAAAATCATAGTACCAGTAGTCAATTCTAGGGGGGAAATTTATTTGTGGTATGCCAAAGAATTTACACCAACTCCTATATATGCATCGACGATATATTTTTGCATCTAGTCTAAGAAAGCATTTAAATAAAAGACACCAAAATGGTTTAAACGTTTGTGTGTCCAATTTGCTAATGACACTTTTGGTGTAAAACCAAAATTTCAAACTTTCACAAGACTGGATATTTATAGCATTGTTTAGAAATAACGATTTTTTATTTTGTCATTTTATTTTAATTTATTTATTTATTGTGTACGTCTATCTTATAAGTTACGTAGTATTTGTTTTAGTAAATTACAACATAAGTATAGGGTTTTATCGAAATTTTATCATCTGTTATTCGATAATCAAGTTCTCATTCGTGTCACAAAAGGGTTTAATGGAGTACTTCGCCAAGCTTTTTCAATGTCTAAAGTCACTCGTTTATGTACGACTAATTAGGTTTAATCTCTATTAGTCTTTTGTTACGATACTAGTTATAATACTCGTGCATGTATTAAGTTTTGACAAAAAAATCCCAAAATAAATTATTAGCTTTTATTTTTGTATTTTTTTGTTAATATTTTCAAATAAATGACATTTTGTTATCAAAACTACAAAAGATAACTACATGAAAAAATTAAATGACAACATTTTTGCCACGCACGGGGCTTTGACATAAGTCACTCTAAGTAACATGAAACCAGTCACCATATTTAATTTTGGAAAAAATCTATTATGGAATTTTTAATCAAAAAATATCAATTTTTTAAATCCCCGGTTATGACTTAAAACGCTAGTTTCCACATTCAGGAATCCCATATTCTGATTTAGGTCAAACTAAATCTTTCATTAGTTTATGAAAACCACCTGCTTGGTTACCAAGATTCATAACGGTCAATTTTCTTGATCCCACCTAGCTAGGATATAAAAAATGACCCACCTAGGGTTTGGGTAAACCCTAGTCAGTCTTACTTATTGCCTAAGCTATATTGTTTACCATATGATTTAATTTGGTAACATCAGGTTTGCAAATATAGTTTTAGCGTACTTTTAATACAGTTTGCACCTTTCCATAAATATCTAAAATCCCAAATCATACAAGGCTAAACAAAAGCTTGCAAAACAAAAATTAGGGGTTTTATGGATTAGGGTTTTGCGATTAATTTGAATTAGACTTTCTTTGTTTTTTATCCCGGATACCCTTGTATACTCATAAAGTTGATAACTTTAAGGTTTAGAAAACCTAAATATTAGAAATTTATGTGATCTAAAACCTTAAACCCTAATTTGATTAATAGAACCCAATTTTTGTAATCATCATGACAACTTTAGTTAGGGTTTTTCGCGTTTCATCCCGGACAAACAATATCCTTACGATATCGACTCCCTCAAGAGTTAGAAAATCCTTTTGTATTTTGATTATGGATACAAACATGCAAACCCTAGTTAGATGACAAGAATGATCAAACTCTAGTTGTCAACAAATCACGAAAACCCTAAAAACCCTAAATCGCATAAATCGACCAAACAATTACATAACCAAAATCAAGTTTGGTTTTTATGATTATAGAAGCAATTACTAAGAACCATAGCTAGGTTATATATTATTAAGGTGGCTCTTATACGACTGTAGGATTTTTGTGGTCACCTGCATGACGTATAAGCACAACGAAAAATAAACACATAAATGCCATGCAGACCAAACCTAAATATCAAGATCTCCTAATCAGAGATATAACCTAAATCCAAATACGTATAAAGGGTGTTTACATAATTACTTGTTCTTGCAAGATGTAAGCTTCTGATTTAAACTATAGTCTGCTCTGTGCACGGAATCGCCTTATTCTTCTTGATGCCATCTTGTGCGATCGACCCTTAGGGTTTTAGGGATCAATTACTACCTAAGTTGCGTCAAGCATCCACCAGTACTGCACATGTAGAATTAGAGCTTCGAACCTACGCAAGTTAGGCGGGAACAAAATTGGGTAATCGACTAGAATTCGATTAAGTCGACTTAAGCTTTAAAAAACCTTAAGTTCGAACAAACTAGGAAGAGAAGGCGAGAGGGAATCGCTTTTAGGGTTATGTGGATGAGTATGTATTGTTTTTAGGGTGCCTTGGTATTTATAGGTTACTAAGAAGAATTCTAGAATAATTAAGCAACTCTCTAAACTTGTTTACCAAGTAAACAAGCTTGACAAAAATACAAACACACCCTTTGGGTGGTTCCACCGAATTACCCAGGATTTAGGTTTTTCAGTTTTGTCTTTTGTCATTAATTACCCCTTAATGGTTATCCCGGATAAATATTATACTTTGGGTAACTACCGTTTTAACCCTTAATGAAAATATAGTCATATTTTAATTTCCTCTTTATTTCCATTTCATTTCGTAACTCGTTTCTTATTTTCGCTTGCTTGCTCTATTTAGTGTGCACCGATGTAACCCTTCAGCATATATGTGAAAGCAAGTGTGAAAGCTATTGTGTTGTTTGCACATAATCCTTGCCGGGGTTGTTAGCAATTAGCATATTACATTTGTATTGTATTTATGTATATTGGGTCGAGCTCATGAGTCCATTAGTGACTTAGTATTGTATTTATACTGTAACAATCCATTCATTGCAAATAAATAAAAATCACATTACACTTTTACATAAATGGAATATTGGTGCTTCCACCAACTTAAACATGTTTGTGTCCATTTTGAAAACTTTTTCCAGATTCTCATGATCATTTCTTTTTTGAATGCCATTTTTCATCTCATGTCTAGGCCCATGTTGGGATGACACTCTCGTCTATCTAATAAACGATCGGTTATCAATAATGTTGCTTGTTTGGTTCTTGCTGCAACGACGTATATTATTTGGCAAGAAATAAATCTTCGACTTTTCAAGAATCAGACTCGTACAATATCGCAAGTAAAACACGTCATTGTTTATAATGTAAGGCTGAAATTACTTACATTTCGTGTTAAAAAGACGCATAACGTGGTTCAAGCATAGGCAAATTGGAATATAAATGGTGATCTATGCGGAGCATCCATACAATACGTAGTGTTTGCCAATACATAGGCATCGGGCTGGGCTGATCCATATTATTTTATGTCTATGTTTTCGTTGTTCATGTATTCTGCATGTCGATAAATGTAGTTAGTGGTATGTATATATAATAGTGCGGTTTCTTGTAATTGATGTGGCACTTTGTTAAACGTTTTTGTGTAATATATTTACCGGGTAACATACCCTTTTTACCAAAAAAAAATAAAAATAAATAAAATAACCATATTTCAAACCCCAAGCATTGAAGTTGTGCATTCATTAGTTCTGTGAAGCATTTGACTAAACGACTAGTCTAAACAATTTCATAATTCTTGTTTTTACTTTCTAAACAATGGTTAGACGGAAAGGGTACCCTTAGACTTGAAAGTCATGCCATGAAAGATGATGAAGAATTTGCTGACTCACTTAGTTGTGGATGCTTAATTTGGATAAACTGAAATCAAAAGTGTGATAGAGACACTAGGGATCCTAATGTTCATGAACTATGTATGTTTTTTTTTTACCAATCAATTTCATGGCACTTTTCGGCCCATTCGACCGGACCATGAAACTTGTAAATAATATGAGTGTACTTTTAAAGCGAAAATTAGTAGTATTTCCCTTAGCTTTTGAGCTTTTGGTGTAACAACATAATTAAGCGTCATTATTCTAACACAAGGATGTCAGATAAGCACATACCAATATACGACATTCATAACAGCAATATTTTTTCTATTAGAAATCGTAATAACATTCAATACATATTATTAAGCCTTAGATACTGAATTACTTAGTGGATGGAGGGTATGCATGGATTTTTGTTGGACAGTGAAAGTGGCATCTACACGTGAATGGATCTTTGCATTCTCCATAAGAAGCAATTCCATATGTATGTTCGCATAAATGCATGCATTGATATTTCGTACAGAATGGTAGAGCATTAGTGTTCTCACATTCTCCTTGTGATACGACCAATTCCATACCTGCAAATATATTTTTTATTTTATTTTATGATATTATAATTTACAAATGTTGAATCAAGAATAAATGAATTGAAAGTTACCTGTGACCATAAGAAACAAGAGAAACGTTGTGTAAATAGAAGAACTCATCATGTTGGTTTGAGTTTTGTTTTCAAATGGTAAACTATGAGATGAACTCTTGTTTATATAGGAGATGAGATCAAAATTGATGTACCATTACTTCTGGTTGCATTTATTAAATTAACATAATATATTAGAAAAAAAATTAAATTAAAATCATAGTACTAGTAGTAAGTTTTATTATTTGTGGTATGCCAAAGCATTTACACCAACTCCTATATATGCACCGAAGATATATTTTTTAAGAAAGCATTTAAATAAAAGACACCAAAATGGTTTAAACGTTTGTGTGTCCAATTTGCTAATGACACTTTTGGTGTAAAACCAAAATTTCAAACTTTCACAAGACTCCATATTTATAGCATTGTTTAGAAATAACGATTTTTCGTGTGTGTACGTTATGTATTATATCTTATAAGTAATTTGTTTTAGTAAATTACAGCATATGTATAGGGTTTAATCAATATTTTATCGTTCATTGTTCGATAATCAGATTCTCGTTGGTGTCACTAATTAAAAGGTTTAATGGAATACTTGCCCAAGAGATAATGTTCATTTTCAATGTCTAAAGTCATTCGTTTACGTACAACTAATTAGGTTCAATCTCTATTAATCTTTTTGATACGTTACTATATATTTATAATACTCGTGTACGTACGGAGTTTTGGCAAATAAATTAGTTATTATCTTTTACTTTTGTAATTTTCGGTTAATACGTTTTGTTATCAAAACTACAAAAGTTAACTATATGAAACAATTATATGACAACATTTTTGTCATACACGAGGCTTTGGCATAAGTTGCACGAAGTCACTAATGAGGTTTGGACATAAGTCACAACAATAGGTTTTGACATAAATTTAAACTAATCGGCTACTCGCGTTACGAAGTCACTAATGAGGTTTGGACATAAGATCTGTGAAGTTCACCACTACTAGGGGTGTCATTGGTCGGGTCGGTCGGGTTCGTCGGTCGGGTCGGGTCAAGTCGGGTCAAGCTAAAATAATATACGAACCCGACCCTATTTGAATTCGGGTTGGTCGGGTTCGGTCAAATCGGGTCGGGTCAAGTCGGGTCGGGTCAAGTCGGGTTCGGGTCAAGTCCATTTATAAAATTCTAGAATTTAATTTCTTAAATTTAGTAACCAAACGTTATGAATATAATGTCTATTGGTTTTAAAAGGTTATTATATTCATACAAGAGAAGCGATCTAATACATGCATTTTATAGTTGAATTTACACATTTTCTTTTGTAATGCATTTTGTTTTAAATGGGGTCATTTATATAGAATGAAAATGAATATAAAACCAAATATATGAAGTAATATATGTTCACGCACTAATTTGGGCCTTTCAATTAAATAAAGATTGGGAAAAGTTTAAAAAAAAAAAATAAAAAAAAAAAAAAATAAGTCGGGTTAGTCGGGTCGACCAACCCGAATTTTCAAATATTTTGAACCCGACACCCGACCCTAGTTCAGTACTCGGGTTAATCGGGTTGACCCGATTGACCCGATTGGATTTTGGACGAGTAACCCGACCGAATATCCTTCGCCGGGTTCGGGTCCGGTCGGTCCGGTCGGGTCGGAAATATGACACCCTAACCACTACCATTAGCGTCGGTACGCCATTACGGTTTTCGACCGGTGACACCACTTGTATATATCATGATGCTACCATCGCAATATAACTAAACAAAATAAATTAAAGATGGAAATTTAACTACCGTGTTCGTTATAGATTTAGTTTTCTTTCATCGGCGATGACGTTAAAGAAAGAAGAAGATAAGACTTAAGAAAAAGAAGAAAAGCGATAGAATTTTAAGCTAGTGGCTCCCATATAGCGACCATAACTTTTTATTTTGTTTGGTAACCGAAATATTTTAAAAGATTTAAATAGTAGTAGTGTTTTTTTTTTTTTTTTTTTTTTTTTTTTCAACCAAAAGGATAATATAGTTATTTAGTGATTTTAGATTAATTAACAACATTTTCTTTTATATCGATTTGGTTTATTTTGGCGTTTGGATGTACAAATTTGAGAAAACATTTTATTTATTTGCTTATCGTATGATACTAAACAATTATTTGCGCATAAGGGCGGTGGTGTATATTAGTGTTAATTCGTATGTGATTCCTTTTCTTTTATTTATTTATTTATGTATATATGATTGTGGAGTAAGTGAGGAGAGAGAGAAAAATTAATGGCTTGTAAAAGGTTTAATGATCAAGTAAGTATTGTAATCTCAAAAATGTAACCGTCATAAATAGATCAAGTAAGTATATTTTTATTTTTACTAAGCGAATACCCGCGCTTAGCGCTGTGTCTAATTTTCGTAAAATTTCGACGACCCATAAGTTTCTTTCAACAAACCGTATTTGTAGCGTTAGAAAATCATTTTCGAATAACTATAATTTTGATGCGTGCTTTGCATAGCAGCAGAAATATACCGTTTTCAAGAAAATTATGTGAAGTCGATATAAAGTGTGGGAGTATATTTCTAATATGATTGTTTTAAGTTATTAAGATTTTAGTAATAATATATTCAAGCATTACAAAAGCAACGGTATTATGTAATTGACAATATTATATTGTAGTTTAGAGGTAATTTAGGCAATGATAACTATTTTTTTCACATGTGTAGCGTTTATCATTTGGTGTGTGGCTTTTAAACTTGTAACCTTACAAATATAATATCACCATGATAAGATTATCTTGTACTATCAATTTGCATAGATATTTAAGCATTTTCAAAGCTATTTGTTTGGGGTACAAATAATGTTGGAAAATTTAGTGCACTGTGGGATTAGTTCACACCTTGAAATGGGTTAGGAGGTGCGGTGTGCACCCATAAGGTCCATGAACACCCGACTCTTGTAGTGGTTTGTATTGATAGTGCTAGTAGAAAGTACCGCTTGTGAAAATCGCTTGTGGTTTCCATCGATAGCAGTGTTTCCAGCGATGAGCGATGTTTCCACCGATAAGCGATGTTTCCACCGAAGCTTATGTTTCCATCAAGTTTGTGGATTCCATCGAGCGGTGTATCCATCGATAGCACTATGAAATCTTGATGAAATCTCGCTTGTAACGGTTTTGACCTATTCAAGTGGCAGTTTCAACTGCTTAATGACCACGTTTAATTGGTCATGTAACCACTAACGACTATAATGGGAATAATTATGAGGCTATTAATGGGCCGATTAATACTCATAATTCCATTTGATTAGCTTAGAGTAAACTCCTATAAATAGGAGATCTGATTATGCATGAAGAACACACAGAAAACATAAACACTGATTAGCGAAGGGGTTATAGAATTGTGCCTAATTCTCTAACTGCATTTGGTCTTATCCCAAGTAGATATTCGTGATACCCAGGTATTAGGGTCGAATATTTTACTTTGAAAAGTGATCACACGATTCCAAGTGATATCCTGTAACCACCAAGTGGTATTGTGTTTCACGACTTGTTACTTGTTTCATTTGAAGATTGATTATCTTTACCTATTTCTTTGGAGATAAACCCCAATAAATAATTATCGCTAAAGATAACAATACTATTCAATTTTTGTGATTCTAATAAACTTACATAACATTATTTATATACCGCTATACAATATATATATTAAATTTTAAAAGGCGATTTATACATACTAGTCTATTAAGTGGTGCAAGACCAATGTTTTCAAAATAACATTATACAAATGACAAAGTACATGTGTCAAAGCAAAATAAACAACAAAAAATTGCAATTACTTGGTCTCTCATTTTTTCAAATTTGTCATGGGTTCCACAACTACTTCATCATTTCTCATATAATTTTGTCAAATTTAAAACCTGGTTCGATCCGGGTAGTTCAACCAGTTGAACCGTTTCAGTCAAAAAACATGTCGATTTAAACCGAGTCAACCCGACAGGTTGGGTCGAAAACAAGTCAGATTAAACCCGGTCAACCCGCCAGGTCTGAAGCTGTTAGGAATTAGAAATTCCAGGTATTAAAGAGTCGGTCACCTCAAGTATATGTAATCGTTAGAAAGCTCGTAGTCGTAGTTCTTTTAAGTTAAGTAGTAATTAGTTAAGTAACACCGTGGAGGACAGACGGTCTTACCCACCTGTATGCCCGATCCACACTGATGTGGCGATTTATGTAAGACTATAAATACTCTCTACCTCCCAAGGTAGAGAGTTGAGATCATAATAATATCTTTCACTTTCTCTCACTAAGTTCCCTAAACCTCTAACTTTTCTCTCTAGAATTCCACTTATTCGCCCACTTTGTGTTATGGTTTGATGTGTATGTGAAAACTAATATCTTACAATTGGTATCGAGAGCCATGGTTAGATCATATCTTGCACATCTTTGGATTTCTAGTGGTTTTAGGTGGTTTTGAGTTTGAAAAAGTTTAGTGGTTTGTGCATCATTTGGTTGATTTCTTGTGTTAAAGCTTGGATTTTGTTAGTACTTTTACGTTTAGAATCATCACAAGTGTTTAGGTTTTCATTTGGTAAGCTTGAATCATCTTGGTTGGGTTGTTTGTGGATTGAAAAGTGATGTTTGTGAAGTTTTTCTTGCTAGCGACTTGACCTTCGGATTATTTTCCTTGTAACGACTTGCTTTACATTTTTGTAGCGAGTTGCAGTTTTTGGAGCTAGCGACTTAGGCTTAGCGACTTACAATACAAGTTGTGGACTCTCCACTACGGGTAGCGACTTGGTGTTAGCGACTTGGTGAGTAGCGAGTTGCTATTTAGCGACTTGATTCTTTAGTGACTTGAATCTTAGCGAATCTTGCCAAAATTTTGCTAGCGACTGAGGCTTAGCGAGTTACTATTTAGCGACTTGCCTTTGTTTAGCTTAATTGGGACTTTAGCGACTTGGTTCAAGGGTTATAGCGACTTGGTTGATTTTACGAAGAAGAGGTTTGTGAAGTTGACTTTTTACGTCAAAACTTCAAACGGCCATAACTTTTGATCCGTAACTCCGTTTTCAACGAAATACCATCAAGCACGAGGAACATCTCGAATATTGTGAGGTTTCACCACGATGTTGTGAAACAATTTTTCGAGGCCCAAATCCCTCCGAAAGGAAGTTATTGAGCTTTTAAGTTTTTAGACCTAAATTTCTCCATAAAATCGTGCTACAACCAACCCAAATCACAACCAAACAACATCTCGCTTATCCCACAAATACTCATAAGACGACGACACAATTTTCTATCATTGTGTCGATCCATCATCGTCTTAACACATTCCATTGGTCATTGCTTAACGGTTTGGTCTTGATTTTAGTAAAATCCGCGAAAGATTCTATTTCTCGGTTTAAATCATAGACTTGTAAAATCCGTGCATTCTACCACATCATGTCTTACTCTCTTGACCCGGTGATTTCGAAGTGCTTAAATTGTATGATCTTGTGGATAATAATGATAATGGATGCTACACCGAGCGATTAAAGATGTTTGAATTAAACAACGAGGATGTGAGATCTTCATGTTACGAGTACAATGAGAATGAATTGCACCCTACTGAATGCCATGCAAATGGAATGCAAGATTGAGCCTATCAACTACTTCATACGCACCTCATACGGTTGTTATCCATAGTGGGATCGAACATGTAGTGCTCTTTTCCGCTGTGATTTACCTACATTGACAAGAAGCTTCTTCGTTGAACTTAGAGCATTTAAAGTCGCAACTTACCAATGAAGAAGTTCAAAAGGATGGTTCGGTCATTTCTTCAAGTAATCTACAAACAATTTCACCATTCATCGATGGGAATATTCATGACACGATCAACACTTGATGGAATTTCCTTCAAAAACATCTTGGAATGGAAATTGTGAATTCATTTAGACGTTTATCCAACTCATGGATAATGTGAAAAGGTACATTGAGGAAAGCGCACAAAAGGATGAAAAAGTGAATGAGTGTCGTGCGGTTGAGAGATTGTTGTGATAAGTTGGGTAAAGTATATGTGGAAGAATCGGGTGTTCTTGAATGCGAATGTTAGAGAAAACAAATAATGATGAGTCGGACAATGCTAAAATAGAATCTTCATGCTCATGTTCACAAGAGAGAGGTGCACCATCACAACCGTGCAAGCTAATGCAAAGGAACGCTCCATGGAAGCTTGGATGTACCCAAGATAGAGATGCCCGCCACAACGTGTGCACGTTAATCCGAGGAAAGTTCTTTGCAGTACCTAGGTATGCATCTTCTTCTCAAAATGATGATTATGAATTGCATGAGTACACCGCATTTTGTGCTCGATGATTCCTTGACCATCGAACTCAATACCTATAAGGATCAAGTTGCCATATCTGAACAGTGTGCTAAGTTTGAACTTACCACTCGTGGCAGGGAGATGGATATCCAAATGCGCACAATTATTAGAAAAAGTAATTTTAGAGAAGAAGTATTAAAACAAGAGTTAAACTCCTTACAAGAAAAGCTTTCCAAAGCGCTAGCAAAACACAAACTTCAAGAAAATGTTAAAATGCTTAAGCAAGAATTCACGGCTAAGGAATCAAAACTTTTGAATGATTTTCCAATCTAAAACTTTGAAAAACAAGCTTGAAAATAAGTTGTACGTACAAGGAATACCATTCAAACCGCTTCACATGATCACTAAGCATCGAGTCTTAAGCGATAAGCATAGCATTCCCTTGTTGAGGAACCAAATCCAGAGGTAATTAAAAGGCTAAAAATGCTCATAAGGTGCTTTATGATGGTAATGAAATCCTTAAGCCTAGGCGAAACCTAGTTGCGTTGAGTGCTGTTGAGGAAGATAAGAAATCGATGAAGTCACTAGGAGAAAATGAATAAGAAGTTAGAAGATCCCGAGTGTAAAAAGAATAACATAACGATCAAACCCCATAATTACACTAAAGAAAATTGGATCTCCTTGAACAAGTTTAAGCCTCGGACTTATTAACCCCCGAACAAGTGTTCGGAAAAGGATTTAGATAAGCAAAAGCGAGAGAATCTTGTTGTAATGAACCCTCCCTTAGGAAAATGCCTAGAGCGATCATGTATCCTCGAATACACCAATGCATCTTGTTCCTAGAACAATTGCCACTAAAAGCAAGACCTTAATTAGTCAATATGTTATCTTTCAACTATTTGTTGATTTTGAGAAAACTTGCAAGAAAAGGATCACACCCATGGTATTATTGAAGGAAAAAGGGTTTTGAGCAAACTAAAGAATGTTATTTAAGCTGAAGTTATGCCTTTCTTTAAACAACTAAAAGATCATTTTGAGAGTCTTAAAAAGGAATGAATTCAGATATTAAAGAAATGGAAAAGGAATTTGATGCAATGATTGTTGAGGTTAGTGATTGATGATTGTGTAAATACTCATCATTTTGTACAAATTAGATCGCAAAACATCCGAAAACACTCGAAATGCATCAAATGATAAAATATCACAAATAAGTGTTTTATGTGTTTTAAATGCAAAATATCAAAATCTGTGAAAACGATCAAGTTTGCATAATTGGCGCTTTAGTCCCCAAGTTTCAAAAGTTGTCAAAAAGCAGTCCTGGTAAAACCAAATAAAGAAAAATATCATTTTAAGTCCTTAGGGATTCCTAAGTTGTCAAAATAGGTCCTTGAGATTTAAAATTACAAAATTACAACTTAAGTCCCCGAACTTTGTAATTTGGCAAAAATGGTCCTTCGAGAATTAGAAAATGTCAAAATGGTACTTGTACTATTAAAGTTTGTCAAATTCAGTCCTTATGTTAACTTTGAGAAATTGGCGGTTTGGTCCTCATCTTTCGAGAAAGTGGCGACTTTAGTCCTTGTCATAACTAATACTTAGCCTTGTCAAAACATTTTGGACCCTCGCCACTTATACCCTTTGACCCCACATCAATACCCTTTTGAACCCTGGTCAAACCAAGTCAAACAAACAGTCCCTCCTAAACCCGCCCACACTTTGTCTGCTTATCTTCTTCCACTTCTCTCTGCAACCAACTTGCCCGCCTCTCCCATCACCTTTCCACCACCTCATCATCATCCCCCACAATAAATGCCACCCCAGTCGCTATTTCGAGAGCTACAAGTCAAATCCACCTTTTCCGCCAAATTGATAAAGTGGCCAAAATACTCAAAACTCAACCATTGGCTCCAAAAAGGGGTGGGATACTCTCAGAAGGCCACGTGGAAGAATTCTAGAGCATAAAAGAGGAAGAGGAACAAGAGAGAAAAACAGTCTTTAGTTTTTTAAATTTTTGTATGTCGTATTTCATGTTTCTGTTTTTAATTAAGCTTTAAGTTGTAATTTTTTGTTTCAATATATCAAATTAAGTCAGTTAAGTGTATTCAAACTAATTTCAAGCATCAATTCAAGTTTTAGTTTACATTTCATGTTCTTTGTCCACTGTTGCAAATTTAAGTTTCAATTTCTTATCTTCAAATCTCTAGCAGCTTATTTATAAGCTCATATAAGCTTATATAAGCTTATAATAGCTTTTTGTAAGCCTGTATTCAATTTTCAAGCATCTTTGGAATCTGGTCAACAAAAGTCAAAGTGGGGCAAAAATTGATGCAGATATGGTGATAGGTGATGCGGACATGGAAATGGGTTGGTTTTGAGTTCAATGGGTTGGTTTTGATAGGCTAGTAGTTGGTTTGACTGTTTTCAAGCCATTGTGCGGTGGGATCATTTGTAAGTAACTTTCAAGTTTCCTAAGCATAATATGTTTTGAAGTTTTAAATAATTAAAACTGTTTAAGTAGCTATATTTAGGATAAGTTAACTTTCATTCATCGGTTGTATTAGCTTAATCGATGGTTAGTATAGATTTAAAGTTCAAAACAGTTATATAAAGGGGTGTTTAGTTTTGTTGTTAATCAGATTAGATGTTGGTTCAAGAGTGGAAACTTGTTGCTTTAAGTTTGTTAAGTTCATTTGACCTCTAATTTGTCTTAGTCTTTGCTGCAGAAACACCCAAAGTCAAAATCCACTTCAAATCTGTCTAAGTCTTTATCTGTTGTGATTTTGTGAATCCAAAAGCTTGTTTCATGTTTGAAAATCAGAGCATAGCTTGTACTAGTTTCATTTAACCATATTACATCAATATCGCTTAACAAATTAGGATCAAAGCTCACCAAAGTCAAATAATCTCAAGCTGCTTTCATAAAGTCAAAATTGAAAAAGTAGTTTTCACCCAAATGGGTGATTTTTCTTGGACTCATTCTTGGTTCAAACCGAGTGAAACTCGGGATTAAGAACTTCAATGGTCAAATTACTTATCATGATTTTTGTTAAATTTTAGAAATTTTCTAAAAGCTCCAACAGAGCTTGTCAAAAGGGCTTAATTGCCTGTTCACCAAACTCGCCTTTGGTCGAGTTTTTCTCACTTATTGCTAAGCTTGTCAAAAGCTCCCAGAGCTTCTCTAAGTCCGCTTTTGGTTTGAAAGTAGTTAGCCGGTCTAGTACAAGTTCCAACTTCTTGTTTTCATTTCCACTTATTTTCGGACTTGTGCTTAAGCTCAGTAGCACCTCAAGCTTTTTAGCCTAAACTCAAAACAACCAAATCTTGGTAATCAGCTTAAAAGAGGTTAAGGGTAGTTGAAATTAGTTGCATTTGGATACTTTTAGCATAAAATAGCTTCGTATAGCTGTTGTGGACTTGTGGTTTTCATTTGGCTTATTTAAGTGCTTAATTCATAAGCACTTGTATTCTGTATTCAATTTCCTCCACACAACACCATGTTTTTCTATTTTCCTAGATTCATAATATCATTTTAGAGTTTTCTTGAAATTTTCATAATTTTCCAACACTGTTTGTTAATTTTCTTAATTAAAAGCAGTTTTTAGGTAATTTTAAATAGCTTTTAATACAATTAAATCGAAAAAGTTCAAAAAATAATTTTTAATTTTCTTAGGTTTAGATAAATATAAAAGTAAAAAAGTAATTTTCCAGATTTTTCATAGTTTATTTTGTAATTTTAGTAATTTAGTTAGTTTTTAATAGTTTAAAATTCATAAAAATAGAAAATAATCGGAAAATTATAAAAATAGTTTTGAAAATTCACTTTTTATTTTAGATTTTCCAAGTCTTAATTTTATTTTTCTAGGTTTATTTCCTATTTTCTTGTAATTTAGGTTATTATTAAATAGTTAAAATAGTTTTAATTAATAATAATTAGATAAATAGTTGTAAAAATAATTTTCTTTTCTAAAAGTTTCTTATATCATTAGGTTTGTAAAAATATCATTTTCATATTTTTAGGATTAATATTGTATAAGTTTCACGTTTTTATTTATGCGTCACGTAGTTTTAATTTAAGTTTTAAAAACATAAAATCAAAAACATCGGTTTAAAATAATGATAGCGTTTATTTAATATTTTTTCTTTTAATTTCCTTTAATTTGCATTTAAGCCCTGTAATTTATAAAATACCTCAAAATCCTTATCGACCACTATCCTTAGTGGTTATTCGACATCGATTGTGTTAAACACGGTCATCCTCAAGTGGGACTTAACGACGGGAATCCATCAGATTATTCTCGATCTAAATTGCATTTGGTGTTTGAGTCGTTTTAAGTTCCTTACGGTTAGCCATTCACAAGTGGCTAGCTCGCGTGAGAAAACTTAGCGGTTTTGCACCAATCAAATTTTAGGCCACGGGAGGTGTAAGCGTGTTCTAAGCATTTTGAGACTTGCACATATACCACCGTTTGTAAGCAGTTTTTGTAAAGTTATAACAAAATCAAAAGTTCATTAACACTTTTCCTAAAGTGTTAAAACACCAAACAAAATATAAAACAACAAAACAATAAATAACGTTTTCTAGCTTGTGTTTCTTTTAAGGTGATTCTTAAAGAAATACAATTTGGTTAAACGAGACGATACCAAAACATTGTCCAAAAGTTTTTAAACCCATCAAGACAAATCTATACCTACGTCTTTTCGGTGGTACTTAATATATACATAAAATCAACCACCGCAAATCAAGGCGACACCTACTAAGCGGGGGTGTGACCATAATAAGTTCCCGAACATCGATTTAAAATTGCCTTTGTGTCCTTGTGATTTGGTGTACCTTTTCAAAGAAGCCATTTCATTTGTGATTATTGGTTAAGTTCACTTGTCGTTTTGCCTCGCATTTGTTTTGAAAACTCGATTTTTATACTTAGTGCATGCGACTCGTTCTTCCGACTCTACAAGTCCACTTTCGAACTTGGAAAGATTCCTCGTAGACGTAGAGGACGTTACGCTCCTTCGGTAGTGAGGAGGCGTCTACCACCACCACCACTGTTTGTAATGGCGGAAGACAAGCCGATGAATGAGCTTCTCCAAGCACCCATCGAGGGTTCGGAGATGTTATTGTTGTCCCACCATCGTGGTGATACTTTTGAGCTCAAAACCGGGTTACTTAATCGGTAACCCAAAGCCAATTCTATGGTTTTGAGCGGGATGATCCTCATGCACACATTAGATGGTTTAACAAGATTGCATCTACCATCAAGTACAAGAATGTCCCACATGAAGCCATCAAGCTTACATTCCCATTTTCTGTAGAGGACAAGCCGGAATTGGCTTGAGAAACAACCCCTCGTTCCATTGAGACATGGGAAGATCTAGTCACAAAGTTTGTGAGCGATTCTATCCTCCATCCCGAACTACAAGTCTTAAGAATGAGATAATGAAATTCTCTCGGAGATTTGATGAATCATTCGGGAGGCATGGGATCGTTACAAAGAATTGCTCCGTAAGTGTCCGCATCATAGTTTTTCGAGTTAATGCAAATGGATACTTTCTACAATGGTGCGAACCGGACTAATCAAGACTCTTTGAATGCCTCCCAGAGGTAATTTCTTGAGCAAGACCACAAAAGAAGCCTTGCAAATCATTGAAAACAAGTCCCAGGTCCGTCCTTTCCGCACAAAGACATATCGGACTCGATCTAATCTTGGACCTTCTACTTCATCTCCGTGAGTACATCTAGCACCGATGCTAAGATTGACAAACTCACCGATATTGTTCGAGCTTTGGTTCTTGCTAACAAAAGAAAGTCACTTTCACACAAGCACCATCATATGGTGAAGTAAAGAAAGTTGAAGTTTGTGTTACTTGTGGTGGTCCTCATGCATACTACAATCTGATCGCCACCGATGGTAGTCCTTTTGAAGCTAATGCTATAGCCGGTACTTCAAATCAAGGAGGTAATCAATACCGTCCTCAAAATGAACCAAACTACTGAGCTAATACTTATCGAGCACCACCGGTTTCAACGAGAATCCTAACCGAATCGTAACCAACCAAGAATGAACCAAGGTTATCAAAACCAAGGTAATTTCTATTCGGACCCAATCAAGGTTTCCAACATCAAGGAAATCTTAATCAAAACACTTACAATCGAGGGAATCAATTTCGGGAATATGAACCCTAATCAAGGGAATTCGGCTATAACGGAACATACGACCTCAAATTGTCCCTCCACCTCCTCTATCAACATCGATGAGCTTTTAAAGCAATTCATGAAGACTCAAGAGGAGACAAAGCAGGTTGTTGGTCGGTCGGATCATTGAATTAAAGAAGTCTTTAAATGATCGACCCTGCGGACTCGGTACTTTACCTAGCAACACGAACGCTAATCCAGGGGCGATGCAAAGGCGATCACAACCGAAGTGGTACTTCATATGATGGACTGCTATTCCTACTACCTTTCTTCTTCTCTCCCAAAGGTAGTGGAAAGTGAACATGAGGCGACAAAGGACAAGGAACTTCCTACTAATAACGGAGGTACCAAGCCTTCGTCCATCCTCGGGTTGTCCGAAACCAATACCAAACACAGGTTGTTTTTGAACCTCCGGTTGGTAGCCCTAAATCCAAAACTTCTATTCCTTACCCTCACGTTTACATGAGCAAAAGCTCATGAGAAAGCTAGCCAACAAATGGAAAAATTCTTTCAAATTTTCCAAGAACTTCATTTTGACATAAGCAGCGGATGCTATCATGTTGATGCCCAAGTTTGCATCAACTCTCAAACACATGTTAAGCAACAAGGAAAATTTGAAATGGCTAAAACTCCTCGAGCGAGCGCTCTGCGGTTATCTTGAAAAGCTTCAGAAGCTTGGAGATCTGGAAAATTTCTCTTACCTTGTGTATTTCGAGAATGGTTGAATGCTTTGCCTAAGCCGATCTTGGTGCAAGCATAAACACGATGCCTCATTCGATATGGAAGAAACTTTCTCTTTCGGATCTTACTCCTCACATGCATGACTCTCGAGCTTGCGGATCGTACAATATCCGTCCTCTTGGAATTGCCGAGGGCGTATTTGAAAGTAGGAAAGTTCCATTTTCCGGTGACTTTGTAGTTGTTGATTTCGATCTTGATCCACGGGTTCCTCTCATTGTTGGAAGAGGATTCACGAGCAGGCCGTGCTCTCATTGATGTATTTGAGCAAGAAATCACATTACGTGTTGGTAATGAAGTCGTCACCTTTAACCTTGATCAAACTTGAGGTACTCCGCAAACTATGATTACGAGTCGGTTAACCGAATAGATATCATTGATGTTGCTACGAAGAGTACTCTCAAGTAGTTCTTGGTTATTCTCATAATTACGTGAGTGGGGATCCACCACATCTTCTCAACCTATCATAGCCAATTCTACTCCTTCTCTCACTCCGTTTGAGGCGACTTCATCTTGGAAGAGATTGAAGCGTGCTTGGCTAGTGATTACATTCCATGGAAATTGATCACGCTCAATTGACATCGAGGGGACATACTTCTCATTGAGAAATTGCTTAAAGATGATCACTCATCAACCCCTCACACTAGTGATGCAATTCGGAAGAGATTAATCACCATGAGATTAATTCGGAGGAGATATTCTTACTCTTGAGAAGTTGTTAAATCGGGACACTTCTCTCCACTCCCTCCCGTCGACCTTCATAACAAGGAAGTCAAGTCGGTTGAGAAAGCGAAGAATTTCTCAAGTCGAACTTAAGGACTTACCGCCTCATCTTGAGTATGCATTTCTTGAAGGTGATGATAAATTGCACTGTCATTATTGCTCGAGATTTGAGTAAAGATGAAAAGATCGCTCTCATAAAGGTCTTGAAGTCACACAAGCAAGCAATTGCTTGGAAACTCTCGACATTAAGGGTATCAACCACAATTTTGTACTCACAAAATCTTGATGGAGGATGACTTCAAGCCGATAGTTCAACATCGGAGAAGGGTGAATCCAAAATCCATGATGTTATCAAGCGGAGGTTATCAAACTTCTTGATGCGGGATTGATTTAACCAATCTCGAGATAGTCCTTGGGTTAGCCCAATTCACCGTGTTCCAAAAAGGGTGGCATAACTGTTGTCACGAATGAAGAAAGCGAGTTAATTCCAACTCATTTGGTTACGGGATGGCGTGTGTGTATTGACTATCGTAAGTTGAATGGCGCCACCGTAAAGACCATTTTCCTCTACCCTTCATGGATCGGATGCTTGAGAGATTAGCGAGGAATGAGTACTATTGTTTCCTTGATGGTTTCTCGGGTTACTCAGATCCCCATTGATCCACGGGATCAAGAGAAGACCACATTCACACCCATACGGAACTTTTGCCTACAAGCGTATGCCTTTTGGCTTATGTAATGCTCACTGCGCGTTCCAACGATGTATGATGGCCATATTCCACGACATGATCTGGGAAACAATGGAGGTGTTTATGGATGACTTCTCGATCATTGGGGACTCATTTTGGACTTGTCTCTCCCATTTAGACAAAATGCTAAAAGCGTGTGAAGACACCGATCTCATCTAAATTGGGAGAAGAGCCACTTATGGTCAAAGAAGGCATAGTCCTTGGCCATAAGATTTCAAAAAGCAGGATTGAGGTCGATAGAGCAAAAGTTGATGTTATTGCTAAGCGCCTCATCCCACTACCGTCAAAGGTATTTGGAGTTTCCTTGGTCATGCGGGTTTTATCGTAGATTCATTCAAGATTTTTCTAAAATCGCTCGCCTATGACCCATCTTCTTGAAAAAGAAGCTCCTTTATCTTCTCTCTGAGTGCGTCGAGCTTTTGAAACACTAAAGAAAAGCTTACGGGCACCCATTCTAGTTGCCCCATTGGGATTTACCCTTTGAGCTCATGCGATGCAAGTGATTTTGCTATCGGTGCGGTCTTGGGGCAACGAAAAACCAAGCATTTTCGGCCTATCCTTCACGCAAGTAAAACTATGGTGAAGCTCAAACCCATTACACCACTACAGGAAAAAGAATTATTAGGCATGGTGTATGCGTTTGAGAAATTTTAACCATACCTTATATTGACCAAATGCGTGGTGTATACGGATCACTCGACTCTCAAGTATCTCTTTGCAAAACAAGATGCAAAGCGAGATTGCTCAGTTGGGTTCTCCTCTCGCAAGAATTTGATATCATTATCGTGATAAAAAGGAGCTTAGCCTTAATAGTTTTATTAAAAGTGATGGTCATTCACGTTTAGGAACTTTGTAGCGTGTGTTAGATATCGTGATAGAATAGTCAGCGGGCTCGTGGATTGGACTAAGCTAAATGGGCTTTAGTTTAGTTAAGCTAGCATTGAATAATGGCGTGTTAACCCATGTCGAACCCAAGTCCAACGAAAAGCCGAAAAGCCAAGCCCATAGGAAAGCCTTTTAGGTTTTCATGTCTTGTACTATAAATACCCTCAAATGGTCATTTGAGGGTGTGTAAAGTGTGTGTGTGTGTGTGTTTTCCTTATTGAATATACAACATCTTGTGTTTATCTTGTCTCACATCATACAATTTATATCTTCAAGTCACCATCTTTCTCATCTTATTTCTAAGCTTTGTTTGTGTTTGTTTCACGTGGGTATACTTGTATACGTGTTGGGTTTGCTTGGTAAAGTGATAAGGTTGATAAAACTAAGGTCCTACAATTGGTATCAATCGCCTAACAATGGTTTAGGAGTGTTTGGTTGAAGTTTTGTTTGTGTAGTATATCTGCGTAGTTTCGTTCTCAAAGTTTCACGCTTAAAGCTTTAATTTTGCACTTAAAATTCAAGATTCTTGTGGTTTAAGGTTTATTTGGTGCTAAAGTTTAAGTTTTTGCAAAAGTTCGAAGCTTTACGCGTTTTGGTTAAGTTTTGAGCTCGTTTTGGTTCTTTGGTCATTTCTACTCGTAACTTTTCTAGGCACTTTGGGTGAAAAAGGTCAACATTTTGGGTTATTCGAGTGTTTTAAGGCTATACGTGCAAAAGAAATCATTTGAATCATTGGAAATTTCTTACGAGTAAGTCAAAACCCTAGTTCTACTCGTAAGAAAGTCAACTACCATAGTTTTCTACTCGTAACTTTTGGTGAAGAATCTTCGTGCTATAACGGTGACTCGGTGCTTCCCTCACTTGGATAAGTGTGTGGAACACCGACTTGTGGATATCTCTTCTTTGTGGCGGTGTAAAGGATTTTTGGTTCTTAACCATAGTTTACGCATAAGCTAAAAGCTTACGAGTAACTCTACGCATAACTTCAAAATTTGCGTAAGGTTTACGAGTAACTTTTGTCTCGCATAAGCCTAAGGTTCGCGTAAGATACTTTCTCGCTTAAGGTTTCTCGCTTAAGGTTTCTCGCTTAAGGTTTCTCGCATAAGGTTTCTCGCATAAGATCCTCGCATAAGATCCTACGCATAAGCCTTGTCTACTCGTAACTTGTGTTTCTCGCCTAAGCTCTCTTTCTACGCATAAGGTTTAAAAAAAAAAAAAAAAAAAAAAATTTTTGGCGGGAAAACTTGAGTAAAATTTAAATTTTGAGGAGACTAAGCGTTCAATTTTACGAGATTCAAATTTTGGTTTAGCTGTGAAAATTTTGGTCAAAATTCAAATTTTGGGCCTAAATTCAAATTTTGGTCAAATTTTGCGTCAAAATTGTCATAACTCAAATTTTCATACGACCTTAGAATTGATTTTTATAGTGAATTTCAAATTTTGGCGAAAATTTTTAAGAACCGAGTTCTGATGCGACTTTCGGAATCACCTCAAGCGAGCTTAATCTTCATCAACCACAACTCCTTTATCGTTGAATCGATCCTACATCAACTTTATCGGATCATACCTTCATCAATGGCAACTCAACAAGACATTCATGCGGCGGTGCGAAAACCGTCCTCTATGTTGGAAAAAGGTGGTTATCTTCAATGGACAAGTCGAATGCTTCGTTACATCAAGACAAAACCTAATGGAAAATTGATGATCAAATCCATTCGGGATGGACCCTTCATACCTCGACAAGTCCAAGACCACAAATCTTGATGCAACACCTCCCCCCCACCATTTTTCGTCTTCAAAAGAATCGGAATACTACGAAGAGGATCGGAAGAAAGTCGAAGCGAGATGACATGGCAATTCATATTGTCCAATGGGTTTACCAAGAGACATCTTTCTTCTTTGTGAGCGGTTGTGAAAGCGCTTTCGATATGTGGGAGCGTGTTAGGCGACTTTGTCATGGAGCGAAATTGGTCAACAAGACACGAGAGAACAAGTTGCTAGCGCTTGGGAGAAGTTTACATCTACTCGGGAGAATCCATCGAATCCTACTATGGAAGGTTTTGCACTTTAATGAATGAGTGATCGAAACAAGTTGACACCCGAACTATCGTGAGCAACATCAAGTTCTTGAACAATCTACGGAAGAATGGGGCGATATGTCACTATTGTCAACCAAACAAAGACTTACATCAAGTGAACTTTGATCAACTCAGCGATTTTACGAAACAAAATCAAGTGAAGTGAATGAAGTCGGGCAAGAAAGATTAGCAAAGAATCATGATCCATTGGCACTCATTGCAAAGACTCAAACTCCGGTGAATACACAACAACAACCTTCATCATCTTCCACTAACAACAACTTGCGACAATACATCCCTCAACAACAAAACTATCCACGAACAACAACATTACGGGAACAAGGAATCGCGATCTTGAAATGGAACAAGAAGAAGCTTTGTCACAAGCATTTGCATTCTTGGGTAAAGCATTGAGGTCGCTATTCCACACCAACTAACAACAACCAAAGTTTCATCAAACACTACATAGCGAGGCAAGTTGCACGGTAGGGTGTGAATATGGGTCGTCAAGGTCAAATGGTTGGAGTTATTGGGAATCGGCGAGGATATCTCTTGGATTTCGCATGGGTGTCGGCGGTTCGAATCGAGTGTCGGATGGGTCGAGAATGTTGGGAATAAGCGATGGGAAATCGAAATGGAATGTTGCGACTCGATCGTTGGGAATTATGGAAATGTGAATCGGGGTGTCGAGTTACGTGTTATAGCTGTCAAGGAGTGGGTCGCATGGCAAGCTGTCCCACTAAACCGCACAAGAAGAATGGTGATTTTCTTGAAAAATTGCTTTGTTAGCGAGATAAGCTAGATCGGGGTTCTGGTTGAGTCTTGAGGAAAATGACTTTTTCGCTATTGTGGATGAATTGGAAGACCTCGAGGAACTCAATGCAAGTGCATCTTCATGGCAAATCTTGAGGAGCTAAGTATGACACGAGTCGGACTCACCTCTGTCTATGGCATGCATGATGTCGAGGTACCAATCATTGATCCATGCTATAACAATGTCATATTTGATGTGTTTACTCATGACGAGCGACGTTACGTGACATCGGCACCTACTTATGATACATACGGACAATCCGAGTTGTAGCAATACTAACTCGAGACTCGGATGTGGATCCTAGTGGAGGCGTGTGGCACAAAATCTGAGGCGATGAGGAAACACGTGCTTATTTTGAATCATTAATCAACAAGCTGTGGCATTGAAATTGAGAAAGTTAAAAGGTCAATCGCGATGTTAAGGCCGCGAATGCCAAATTGACCGCCGAGCTTGAGAGTTACAAGGAGAGCATAAAAGCCTTTGAATTTCGGAAAAACAAAGAATCGAATTAGAAATTGGTTATCGAAATTTGGTTTCTAAAGAACAACTTTTGCAAATCAAGTATAACACACTTGATGTGAATTTGAACTTGAAAATTAAATCTTTAAACAAGGAAATTTCGATTTAAATAACCAACTTTCTAAACAAAAGAAATGTTTTCTAATCTTGAAAAAGAAAAAGCGGTTGATAAGCGATTTTCAAAGCGAGAAGATTCTCTTCTTGATGAAATTCTTGATAAAATGAGAAAATCCAAACTTTGGAAAATTTGCTTCTTAAAGCGGGTCATTACGCTCAAACAATCAAGATGCTTTCTAATCAAGTAAATCCGCGTTTTCATACTAATAATAGAATGGCACTTAGTAACGACCCTTCTTCGTTCCTCGAAAGCTCGAAATCTCGAATGTGTTAAACAATGGAAATGTTTTGCATAAACCCATAATTGTTCGTGATTCTCTTGAAGCGTTGGAACTATCGAGGAGAGTAGATCAAAAATGAAACAAAAGAATCCGAAATCAAACCTATTGATTATGACAAATGGAACAAAATTAACGGAATTACTTTTGTTAATCAAAAGAAAAGTCAAAGTTCTCCATCACAACAAGTGTTTCAAACAAAGAGTCAACACTGTTTCAAAATCATTTCAAAACCGGTGGTTGTCTCAAATTCTCTTCGAACATTGAACAAATGTCTTCAAACAATCCTTTTAACACAAGTGATGCGAGAAGTATTTTAGACAATGTGAAAACTAGAATTGTGGATCTTGAAGACTTTGTTAAAACTAAAACCACTATTACACCTAACAAGCGGTTCTCTAGTTTTGACATCGAACAAAGAAAGTTTTTGAAACTCAAATTGCCCTCGGTGAATGCCATCGGTGCAAGGGTAATTCATTTGAACAAGCGTTTTTGAAAGAAACAAGCGACTTTGTCAAGGACCATAAATCCACAGTAAAGCAAGCTAATGGTTGTGTTGAACAAATCAAAGTTTTGGAAACTTTAAATGACTCTCTCTTGAAGATGTTCGACTACGATATTATGTCCATCATTTTGCAAACATATTACATTGAAGATCATGAAAGACTCGATCTGAGACCTCGAAATTGTTTCAAAATATGAAAAAGCACTTGAGAAACTTGAAAAGAAAATATCTCATATTTTAAACAACTTGATCGTAAAAGCGAGGAATGCAAGTATGACAAATTGTCGTATGGCGTGCCTACAATGACATGAAAGCGAAAAATGATCTTTTGAGGGCTCATTTGGAAAGTCAAAAAGGAAAGGTAGTGGATCTGTGATTACAAAACCATTGGTGAGGAGAAAGCAAATGTTCCCAAACCGGTTTCCAAACCAAAATATACATTTCTATGCCTCCTCCAAAAGTCAATGAGAAAAATGTTTCATCAAAACCGGTCACTCCACACCTTGCCTAAACAAAATGTTGATAAAGGAAAAGCGGTTATCGAGAAACCAAAAGTTTTAGCACTGGCCTTTTTAAGATGAGTACCACTAATCGTGCGCCTCACATCTAAAACATATGGAACAAAGCGACATAAGTTTAGATAAGCACTCTAAAGAGACTAGGAAAGTGAAACCACTTCTCTTCATAAAAATGTGAATCCTAATGAGTGTGCCTTACCTTCTACAGGACTAGGAAGCACCTCTAGGAGCAGCAGACTAAAGCCTAAGAGCAATACAAGGAACAATAGAGTCTCGCTTGCCTCTAAGAGTAGTCGCTTGAATAAAGAGAAGAAAGTAGAAGAACACCCTAGGAATTTACCGCTTTGTAATAAGAAAGACATTTCATCTGAATGTAATGAACCTATGAAACTTGCTAAGTCTAATGAATCTGTTGAATCTGTTTGTTTAACTTGCAAGAAATCTTTAACTAATGTTCATGATGATTGTGTTTCTAAGAATGAGATTGTTAAGCCTGTTAAGAAGAATGTTCCCAAAAGAACTTATGCTAAAAGAATAGGAAGACTAGTCGCGAGACTTAGGCTTTACACTACTGATAGGGAGCATAATGTTTACTTTAGGGATGACATTTGGAAACCAACGGGTAGAACTTTCACACTCGAGAATGGAAGAATGAGTGATGCACTGTCTTACCAATAGATGACTTCTATGAGTGTGATCGATTTTACCTCTAACCCGAAGGAACCAAAATCAAAGCGGTTTCCAAAATCTTCTTCTTACGTGATTGGCGGGTTATCGAAATATGTCTTTGGATCGTCGACTCGGGTTGCTCCAAGCACATGGCCAGGAATCTGAAGGCTGGCGATCAATTTAAATGCGGAAATTCATGGGAACCGTCGTTTGGAAATGATCATGTAGCAGCTATCATGGGTTATGGAGATCTACCTTTTGGAAATTATTTGATCACTCGGGTTTACTATGTCGAAGGGTTGGGACACAATTTGTTCTCGATCAGGCGGATTACGTGATGCTGATTTAGAGGTTGCTTTTAGGAAAAATGCTTGCCGTTAGAAACTTGGATGGCGATCTCTTAGCGGGAATCGTGATACAAACTTGTATGCTATCGACATCAATCAAATGGCCTCTTCATCACCAATATGTCTTATGACACGAGCATACGGAACTCGATCTGGTTGTGGCACGAGACGGTTATCCCATCTCAATTTTGACACCATCAACAAAATTGCCAAAGACAACATCGTCAATGGACTTCCAAAGTTCAAATACACCAAGGATCACTTATGTCCATCATGCGAACAAGGAAAAAGCAAAGAGCATCATATAAACCCAAATCCGTACCTAGTTCGGAAGCAAAGTTGCATATGTTGCACATGGACTTATGTGGCCCAATGAGAGTTGAAAGCATTAATGGGAAAAAGTATATTCTTGTTATAAATCGATGATTATTCAAGATATACATGGGTTAAGTTTACGAGATCAAAAGGCGAAGCACCGGGCATCATCATCACCTTTTGAAGCGCATTCAAGTACTTCTTCAAACTCCGATAAGGGTTGTAGAGCAGACAACGACACTTGAATTCACTAATCGGGAGTTAAGAGCTTATTTTGAAGATGTTGGAATTACTCATCGGACATCATTTGTTAGAACTCCACGTGAGAATGGGGTAGTTGAAAGAAGAAATCGAACTCTTGTGGGCTGCTGCGCACGATGCTAATCTATTCTAGTGCACCGTTATTTCTATGGGCGATCTTTGTTGCCTTTGCTTGTTTCACTCGAACCGATCCTTATCCATCAAGATTCAATAAAACCCCATATGAAATTGTGAACAACGAAAACGGATATCTCTTACTTTCACGTGTTTGGCGCTTTGTGCTATCCTACGAATAGCGAGAGAAGATCTTGGAAAATTGAAAGCAAAGGTGATATTGGAATCTTCATTGGATATTCGAGATAACTCGAGGGCATTCGGGGTGTATAACGAAGGCTAAGGAGGATCATGGAGCGATGAATGTGAAGTTTGTGAACTTTCACAAATGGCTTACGAGAGACTCGCTCTAGAACCCGCACTAAACCGGCGAGACTTACGGACACATCGATTCGGGACTCGTACCTCAAAGAGCTCAATCAACCGTTTGACAATCCTAAAGAACAAGAATGGGAGAATTTCTTGAGTTAATGTTCGATGAATACTATGGTGGAACTTGACAAATGCATCAAACCATCATTCCATTGCACCCGCTCAAAATCATCCTCCACCACCAACGGAAGATGCATCTACAGCGGTGAAACCAATGCACCAACTCCATCAACATCATCTACATCTACTCAAGTTCTTGCACCCGTTCTACCGGCGGTTGATGAGCAAAACCAAAACCGAGCGATGCAACGTTAGATGAAGACTTATTTGAAAACCCGTTTGCTACGGAATCGGTGAATCTTCTTCATGCTTACGAGAACCATCTAACTCGCATCGTTTAACCAGCGGTATCCATCTACTACGAAGTGGACAAAAGACCACCCAATTGAACAAGTTATTGGTGAACCTTCAAGGCGATTCGGACGAGGCGTCAACTTGCCACCGATTGCGACTTGTGCATTTACCTTTGCTCAATTAGCAATCTAGAACCAAGAACATTCGTGAGGCAATGGCGGATCCGCATGGATAGAAGCAATGCGGGAGGAACTTCTTCAATACCGTCTACATGACTCGTGGGAAAAGGTTCCAAGACCCATTGGCGTTCGAGTCATTGATCTTAAATGGTTATGGAAGAACAAGCGGGATGAAGAAATGAGCGTAATTCGCAACAAAGCTCGTCTTGTGGCCAAAGGATCTGAGACGGGAAGAGGAATAGACTTTGAAGAGTCATTCGCGCGGTAGCTAGACTTGAAGCGATCGGGATATTCTTGGCCTATCACTCACAAAAACATCACGGTTTATCGGATGGACATTAAGACCGCGTTCTTGAATGGAACTACGAAAGAAGAAGTGTCGTGAGTCGGCGGAAGGCTTCATTGACTTGGAACATCGGACTCGTCTACAAACTCAAAAAGGCAATCTATGGTTTAAAACAAGCTCAAGGCGTGGTATAATGATTGTCCTCTTTCCTTATCCAAAACAATTTCACCAAAGGAGCAGTTGATCCTACCTTGTTTACACAAAAATGCAAAACGACATTTTGATTGTTCGGTTATGTGGGCGACATCATCTTTGGGTCCACTAATCCGAATCTTTCAAAACATTTTGAAAATCTCATGAAAAGCAAATTTGAAATGTCCATGATGGGGAACTAAAATTCTTTCTTGGTTTACAAATACATCGGTCCCTCGTGGAATTTTTATAAATCAAGCTAAGTATACAAGCGAGATTTTGAAAAATCATGGTATGGATAATTGTGACTCGGTTGAACACCAATGGTAACTTCACCAAAAATTGGAGCCGATTTGTTTGGGAAACCTATTGATCAGAAGAAATATCGAACATGATTGGTTCTCTCATGTATCTTCTTGCTAGTCGACCGGATATTCATTTCTTTGTTTGCTTATTAGCACGGTTTCGAGCAAAGCCTACGAGCTGCACCTCAAAGAGGTTAAGCGGATCTTCGGTGCACGAAGACATCCATTCACATGGGACTTTGGTATCAGAAGGAATCGGTTGATCTAATTGCCTTTTCGGATCACGGACCACGCGGTGATCAAATTCTGACAAAAGTACATCCGGAGGAGCACAATTTTGGGTGAAAAGCTAGTCGGTGGTCTTCAAAGAAACAAGATTGCCTTTGCACTATCAACCGTTGAAGGCGAGTATGTGTCTCTATCTGCGTGTTGTGCTCAAGTTCTATGGATGAGAACACAACTCACAGATTATGGCTTTACTTTCGATAAAATACCTATGTATTGTGACTCGAAAAGTGCCATAGCCATATCATGCAATCTGTTCATCACTCAAAGACTAAGCATATCGAGTCCGCTATCACTTCATCAAAAGTGCGTCGAAAATGGTGCTTGTTGAATTATTCTTCGTGAAGGCGATTACCAACTCGCCGATCTATTAACAAAAGCCCTTCCAAAAGAAAGGTTTGAGTATTTAGTTCGACGAATTGGAATCTGACCTAACCCACGAGGAGTTAGAGCGTCTTCTCGAATCTTCTTGAAAATGATTTTCCAAAAAGCTTATTGTAAATATTTTGAAAAACAAAATACAAAATTTGAAAAACCAACAAAAGCAAAATATAAAAATATAAAACTTTTCAAAATACAAAAACAATAGAAAATCAAAAATCCAAAAATATTCTTCTACGACATGTCTCTTGTATAATCGATATTACATGCGTATCTAGAAATGTCATTCAACAATGATACGGGCATGTCGGATGCTTGGCGAGAGTTCTTTAATTTGTTTTCTAAAACATGTCGTTTCTCAAAATTTCTTAATAAAATGGCTTTCGTATACATCGATCGAAACCGGACGAAATGATGACTTTTGATTATTTTCAAATCAAAACTCGTGCTTTGATCGAAAAATGAGGTGTGCGCTTGATGCACTACATTTAAAAATGGTGAAAATCATCATCATCTTGAGCACCTTTTCAAGATTGTTCAAAAGATTTTCAAAATCTTTCAAAATAGTTTGTGCTCAAGATAACTCCTCTAAAACCCTTTAATTGAATATGCTTTATTAAAGGGGAGTATAAAACAAAATGTTCCAAATTCATGCTTAAATCAAATCCGTTTGTCTCCCAAAAGATTCTAAAATGTTTGTTTAATCCGTTGATATCAAAATATCACGAATATGCTATTTTGAGGGGGGAGGCGTGATTAAAATGTGATCAAAAAGTTTAATGATCGTGGTTTGAATCTCAAAATGAGCTCGACTCGAGAGCGGAACCAATGAATTGACGAGCAATCATGTACCATCTCGAGAAACTTTCTATGGACTTGACCGGGACGGGTAATAATTTCAAGCTAGTTCTCTAGTGATGTAAGCGTGTCTCGAATCGGTCTAGTTCATTTAAAGTCGATCAATTCAAAAGTCGAACTCTACCCTCTATGTGCGATTTACATCAAAACTTATAAGCACATGTGAAGGGGAGTGTTTACGAAAATATAAAACTCACGGAGTGTTGCAAACATGTTTTCTATCATAAACACTCGAGAGATTTTCAAAAAAATGGTTTTATGGCAACAATAGGACGATCATGGAGTTATAAGGTGACTAAGGATAGGAAATCCGTCCTATGATCCGCGAGAGCGGAGGGATCTACCAAGGACATCACCAATAGTTAGTATTAGAAGTCCTTAGGTATGATTGAAAAAAGGAGTAATGTGAGAAAGGAGAAAGAAGGGTTGAAGAATTAAAAGAAATGTAATGAAAAGGGTGAAAAGAAATAGCCCTCCATATTCAACCTTAGGGCGCGACGGGTTCAATACATATACTCTTGGTTGTCACTAGATGACCTTTGGTATTGAAGACAAAGGCGTCATGGACCCGATGTGGCCTTTGCACTAAACCTTCTAGCCACTCAATTCCTCTTAAAAGTTTGTTTCATTCTCTTGGGAACCCTACATAATCTATTGACTTTCTCTTAGAGATCGTTGGTATTGAAGAAGGAGACCCTCTCCTAGTCTCCGCTCGGAAAACCAAAATGCACTATTGAGTCTAGAGCCACGAGATTCATCAAAAGATCTCATAGGAACACATGACATGACATCGCTTGTTGTTCATCAATAAGGACACAAGTGATATATTCTAGAGTCTCACGAGATCTTAGCAATCTGCCGAACATTTATGAGAAGTTTCACATTTGTGATCTTGATGATTGAATGGAAACTCTGCGGGGTCAACATCAAGCGACCACGGCGGCGGTCACTTCGGTAATTCTCCGTGGATTACGCTTAGTGTGTCTCAAGCGGTCTGATCGTGGGGTGATGCTTGGTGTACCTCGGCGACTCATCGAGCTGTAGATGTACTTGGTATATCGCGTTATCTCACTTGTGGGACTCCGGTTCGAGGCGGCCTCTGTGAGAATTAGAGGCGTGTTTTCACACTATCTTTGTTAACACCCTCGAAATTCAAACTTGTAAGTGCGGAATCCGCTTATTACTAACAATGTTTTATGTTTTCTTCTTATGGAAGCTCCGGAGCGGATGGATCGTGCGAGACTCGCCACATGCTCATACCAACAACACATGAAAGTTCTCATCATAATCAAAGGAGATGATTCTTCGTCAATGTCAAAGAATCTACAAAGTTTAAAGACTCGAGAACTACATCATTGGTAACCAAAGACAAATAGAAGTGTGAGCATGGTGGAGAAAGAAGTGGAGAATGGCGTGGAGACACCTAACCAACGAAGTTGACAACGGCGAACAACCACATTATCGATCACAAAGCATGAAGGAACAAAGAATCAAGACTATTCAATATCTACACACAAAGTCCTAGCTCAAGAAAAGTAGAGACCTAATCAAGTGGAGCATCGTTTGAATGACCACCCGCAGGGAGATTATTAGCCTTAATAGTTTTATTAGAAGTGATGGTCATTCACGTTTAGGAACTTTGTAACGTGTGTTAGATATCGTGATAGAATAGTCAGCGGGCTCGTGGATTGGACTAAGCTAAATGGGCTTTAGTTTAGTTAAGCTAGCATTGAATAATGGCGTGTAACCCATGTCCAAACCCAAGTCCACGAAAAGCCCAAGCCAAGCCCATAGGAAAGCCTTTTAGGTTTTCATGTCTTGTACTATAAATACCCTCAAATGGTCATTTGAGGGTGTGTAAAGTGTGTGTGTGTGTGTTTTCCTTATGGAATATACAACATCTTGTGTTTATCTTGTCTCATCATATACGAATTTATATCTTCAAGTCACCATCTTTCTCATCTTATTTCTAAGCTTTGTTTGTGTTTGTTTCACGTGGGTATACTTGTATCGTGTTGGGTTTGCTTGGTAAAGTGATAAGGTTGATAAAACTAAGGTCCTACATTAGCTACTTCTTTCTACTTTCTACCACCCTAGTGTGGGGAGTTGCCCACATGTTGTGTATATATAAGAGTTTCATGAAAAAAAAAAAAAAAAAAAAATCCTTGCTAAATAATGGCCTTAGTATTTCCTTTTCGTTCTATGTTTCGGCATAATGGGGTACTTTGAATATTGAGGGCAATTTTCATTTCTAAGTGTGGGGAATTCTCACGAATTTTATCATGTAATTATACGCTAATTCCCCATTTTGGCCAAAATTTTTTGGAGTAAGTGTTCTTCACTTACTCATCTTATGGTTATCGATCCGCCTTGTCTAATAAACAAAATGATTGGCTAATCCAGGAGCAAAGCGGCTCTTGGTAAAGATATCTCAAATCCGTTGACGACTTGCAATTTGCCAAAATTGTATGGTATTCACTCACCATATCCTTAAAAGTGAAGAGTTGGCTAGCCCATAAGTTTATGGCTTGTGGTAAAGGCGATTGGAAAACCATAATTGGTAATCGACTCACCAAAGATATTTTATCTAAGAGTTGGCTAGTCCATAAGCAAAGCGGCTTCGGTAAAGACAAATCAAATCCGTTGGGCGATGATTTGCTCAAAATTATTTGGTTATCGGTGTACCAATGTTCTTACTTGAACTGAAACATTTGGCTACTCCGAGTAATGGCTTTTGGTAAAGAGATGAAATCCATTAATTTTTTCAAAACATTGCTAGGGACTAGCAATATCTTAGTGTGGGGATTGATGAGTGTGTAAATACTCATCATTTTGTCTAAATTAGACTGCAAAACATCCGAAAACACTCGAAATGCATCAAAATGATAAAAATATCACAAATAAGTGTTTTATGTGTTTTAAATGCAAAAATATCAAAATCGGTGAAAACGTATCAAGTTTGCATAATTGGCGGTTTAGTCCCCAGTTTCAAAAGTTGTCAAAAAGCAGGTCCACTGGTAAAACCAAATAAAGAAAAATATCATTTAAGTCCTTAGGGATTCCTAAGTTGTCAAAATAGGTCCTTGAGATTTAAAATTACAAAATTACAACAAGTCCACGAACTTTGTAATTTGGCAAAATGGTCCTTTGAGAATTAGAAAATGTCAAAAATGGTACTTGTACTATTAAAGTTTGTCAAATTCAGTCCTTATGTTAACTTTGAGAAATTGGCGGTTTGGTCCTCATCTTTCGAAAGTGGCGACTTTAGTCCTTGTCATAACTAATACTTAGCCTTGTCAAAACATTTTGGACCCCGCCACTTATACCTTTGACCCCGTCAATACCCTTTTTGAACCTGGTCAAACCAAGTCAAACAAACAGTCCCTCCTAAACCCGCCCACACCGTCCTGTTTATCTTCTTCCACCTCTCCTCTGCAACCAACTTGCCTGCCCTCTCCCATCACCTTTCCACCACCCTCATCATCATATTTACAATAAATGCCACCCCTAGGCTGCTATTTCAGAGAGCTACAAGTCAAATCCACCTTTTCCCGCCAAATTGATAAAGTGGCCAAAATACTCAAAACTCAACCATTGGCTCCAAAAAGAGGTGGGATACTCTCAGAAGGCCACGTGGAAGAATTCTAGAGCATAAAAGAGGAAGAGGAACAAGAGAGAAAAACAGTCTTTAGTTTTTTAAATTTTTGTATGTCGTATTTCATGTTTCTGTTTTTAATTAAGCTTTAAGTTGTAATTTTTTGTTTCAATATATCAAATTAAGTCAGTTAAGTGTATTCAAACTAATTTCAAGCATCAATTCAAGTTTTAGTTTACATTTCATGTTCTTTGTCCACTGTTGCAAATTTAAGTTTCAATTTCTTATCTTCAAATCTCTAGCAGCTTATTTATAAGCTCATATAAGCTTATATAAGCTTATAATAGCTTTTTGTAAGCCTGTATTCAATTTTCAAGCATCTTTGGAATCTGGTCAACAAAAGTCAAAGTGGGGCAAAATTGATGCAGATATGGTGATAGGTGATGCAGACATGGAAATGGGTTGGTTTTGAGTTCAATGGGTTGGTTTTGATAGGCTAGTAGTTACGGTCGACTGCTTTCAAGCCATTGTGGCTGGGATCATTTGTAAGTAACTTTCAAGTTTCTAAGCATAATATGTTTTTGAAGTTTTAAATAATTAAAACCTGTTTAAGTAGCTATATTTAGGATAAGTTAACTCAGATTAATCAGTTGTATTAGCTTAATCAGTGGTTAGTATAGATTTAAAGTTCAAAACAGTTATATAAAGGGGTGTTTGGTTCGATTTTGTTACCTTTGTATTAGATGTTGGTTCGATGGTGGAAACTTGTTGCTTTAAGTTTGTTAAGTTCATTTGACCTCTAATTTGTCTTAGTCTTTGCTGCAAAACACCCAAAGTCAAAATCCACTTCAAATCATCTAAGTCTTTATCTTGTGATTTTGTGAGTTCAAAAGCTTGTTTCATGTTTGAAAATCAGTAGCATAGCTTGTACTAGTTTCATTTAACCATATTACATCAATATCAGTTAACAAATTAAGATCAAAGCTCACCAAAGTCAAATAATCTCAACTGCTTTCATAAAGTCAAAATTGAAAAAAGTAGTTTTCACCCAAATGGGGTGATTTTTCTTGGACTCATTCTTGGTTCAAACTGAGTGAAACTCTGGGATTAAGAACTTCAACTGGTCAAATTACTTATCATGATTTTTGTTAAATTTTAGAAATTTTCTAAAAGCTCCAACAGAGCTTGTCAAAAAGGGCTTAAGTGCCCTGTTCACCAAACTCAGCTTTGACTGAGTTTTTCTCGACTATTGCTAAGCTTGTCAAAAGCTCCTGAGCTTCTAAGTCTGCTTTTGGTTTGAAAGTAGTTAGCGGGTCTAGTAAAAGTTCCAACTTCTTGTTTTCATTTCCGACTTATTTTCGGACTTGTGCTTAAGCTCAAGTAGCACCCTCAAACCGCTTTTTAGCCTAAACTTAAAACAACCAAATCTTGGTAATCAGCTTAAAAGAGGTTAAGGGTAGTTGAAATTAGTTGCATTTGGATACTTTTAGCATAAAATAGCTTCGTATCGCTATTTGTGGACTGTGGTTTCATTTGGCTTATTTAAGTGCTTATTTCATAAGCACTTGTATTACTGATTCAATTTCCTCCACACAACACCATGTTTTTCTATTTTTCCTAGATTCATAATATCATTTTAGAGTTTTCCTGAAATTTTCATAATTTTCCAACACTGTTTGCTAATTTTCTTAGTTAAAAACAGTTTTTAGGTAATTTTAAATAGCTTTTAATACAATTAAATCGAGAAAAGTTCAAAAAATAATTTTCAATTTTCTTAGGTTTAGATAAATATAAAAAGTAAAAAAGTAATTTTCCAGATTTTCATAGTTTATTTTGTAATTTTTAGTAATTTAGTTAGTTTTAATAGTTTAAAATTCATAAAAATAGAAAATAATCGAAAATTATAAAAATAGTTTTGAAAATTCTCTTTTGTTATTTTAGATTTTTCCAAGTCTTAATTTTATTTTTCTAGGTTTATTTCCTATTTTCTTGTAATTTAGGTTATTATTAAATAGTTAAAAATAGTTTTAATTAATAATAATTAGATAAATAGTTGTAAAATAATTTTCTTTTCTAAAAGTTTCTCATATCATTAGGTTTGTAAAATATCATTTTCATATTTTAGGATTAATATTGTATAAGTTTCACGTTTTTATTTGTACGTCACGTAGTTTTAATTTAAGTTTTAAAAAACATAAAATCAAAAACATCAGTTTAGTGATAGCGTTTATTTAATATTTTTTTTCTTTTTAATTTCCTTTAATTTGCATTTAAGCCCCTGTAATTTATAAAATACCTCAAAATCCTTACTGACCACTATCCTTAGTGGTTATTCGACATCTGATTGTGTTAAACACGGTCATCCTCCGTGGGACTTAACGACCGGAATCCATCAGATTCTCCCGATCTAAATTGCATTTGGTGTTTGAGTGTTTTAAGTTCCTTACGGTTAGCCATTCACAAGTGGCTAGCTCATGAGAAAACTTGACGGTTTTGCACCAATCGGTGATTATGAGAGAATTAAAATATAATGAGATTGAGAGGAAGAACTTGCATACATCGAATGAGAATCGATTTACATCAGATTACTCAAGATGTGTTTTCATCGCTACAAATTGTTCCATTAATGCTTCTCAATTTCATGAATTATCCGTTGCTCGAAAGTCTCCATGATCGTGTCATTGAGCTTGAAACAACAAATTCAAAATTGCATGAGAAAATAGAACAGGATGATCATGATAACTTGGTCAAACATTATTCTAAATTAGAAGTTGAACATCTTGCTTTGCAATTAAAACATCAACATCTCAAAGAAAATGTTAAAACCTCAAATATCAAGACATCCTCTCGATGCTCCCGAGTTTGATGCGGTTTTGAAATTAGTAAACGTGATGAAAAATTGAGCTCATTATAACACGATCAAAAGATTGAAAGCCCAAATTTCACAACCGAAAGGTGAAAAGAAGGATGTGTTGGTTCCCATATGCCTCCTCCTTTATATTCTCGAATTTCCAACTTCAAAACATAATTGATAACTTGCAAAAGGAAAATGATTGTTTTAAAGTTGAAATTTCAAGGTTAATGATCAAAACAAAGAGTTATGTGATTCATTTAAAGTTAATCATGATAAACAAATTGAAAAGATAACTTTTACTTAACGATATTGAGAATCAAGCGTGAGGTGAAAGGAAAGTTGCTAATCCCAAATTGCAAATACTGCTCCTAAGGTTTCGCTTGTGATAAATATGCTATCGATATGTTATATATTCCCCCCATTAGGAATAATGAACTTGCACATAAAGCATATCTCTCATACCTTAAGGACAGTTTGTGGTCTCCGTGAGATTGTTGAAGATGAAAGATTAGAAAACCTTTTGATAGTACTATAGCCTATGCCTGCATGGATGCCAAACGATCTCGGGAACTCTTAGAGTATGTAATTGTCACAAGTCCAAATCTAGCAATAGGCGAGATAGAATAGTTGTGCCTTGTTCTATGCCTAAAGCCAAGCATGTGACCCTTGATATGCCTTGTTCCATGTCAAAATTCAAGCAAACAACCTTTGATGTGCCTCCTAGAATTTCGGATCCCAAAGACTTCTAGACCGTAAATGCGTAAAGTAGTGAAGCCATGTAATGTTCCCATCGTTACTTCTACAGATGTTAAGATTGACACTAAAGTTAGCGGTCAAAACCTAGAAGCAATGCAAAGAAGGATAAGATTACGCAAACTAAAAGTGTTAATGATAAGGAAGTGAAAGAACACCATAGGGACAAGAAGTTTGATTTGAACAAAAGAATCGTGTTAGTTCTAGTATTAGCTCTAAGCTACATCAAATTAATTCGAGGCCTCATCTTTGTCTGCAAAACATGTAAAAATGTTTATTTTCCGTAATCATGATAAATGTGATGTGTTATTTCGAGGTCTAAGATTCATAACCCGCTTAAGAAAGTTTGAGAGCAAAATAGATTAAGCAACTCGAAACCTACAGGGAATGTGTTTACAAATGTAGGATTTTGGAAGCCCACAGTCGAATATTTACAAATGGCAAACCTTACCCTCGCCTAGATCCATTATGCCTAGAATAGTGCTGTTAAGGTTTCGAAGCCAACCGGTAGAATAATCCCATTAAGCACAAAATGTCATTTGACTAAGTCCGATGTTTCTACTAGTGCAGCTCCTAGGAATAACGTCATTGCATCTAGGGTTTCGCTAATTCAAAGATTGTTTGTGCTAACCAAAAGGAACCCATCAACACATGGGATCAATGTTTCCAATTCTCTGTCTTCGTACATTGTCCAAGCGTGTCGTACAAATCGTCCTTGGTATTTGGATTCGGGTGCTCTAAACATATGACTGGGCTCTTAACAATGACGCCTGCTCACATCGATTCCAGCCTCGTTCTTCAACACAATGGTGTCTGCAGATAACACTTCAGCCCCGTTCTTCAAAGAAAAGAAAAGTGTACGCTCTTTTGTGCGCTTTATCTTCAACTAAAGAGTAATTCTCTCATGAATGCCCATACTCATCTACATTCTTCATCAACAAGCTTCATGTTTTCCACGCTCATTCGGTCATCAAGAGGATCTACGCTCATTGGTGTATACTCTTATTCTCTAGTTAAATCAAAATGGCAACCGGATGCAATTTTGAGGGGAGAAGAGTGAATATACTACATGATGATGGATGTTTGAATAATGGTTATATGACTTAATTTTGATGATGATGAGTGTATATTCTTTTGATGAAGAGTGAATATACTAAGGATAACTGGATTCATTGTTTTGATTTTGATGACTCTCCTCCAACGCCTAATGCTTCACTTACTAAGGATAATTGGGAATCAATGTTTGGGATTCATTGTTTTCAAAGATATGTTTGATGAGTACTTTTAACCTCCGACGAATGTTGATCATCCAACTCAAGCTCATGCTCCGGTTTCTATTGACTCAACTGGTTCACCATCTAAGAAGTACTTCTTGGAATTCTCAAGAAACCTTATCTCCCGATTCACAAGGCGCTTATAATGACTATCATGATATTGTAAGTTGCACTATTGAATAATGATCCGCTTTGGTATTCTTGTGCCAAATCTTCACGGATTGTTGTTCATGGATAATGATCCGCTCTTTGGTATTTCTTTGCCAAATCTATCGGATTATTGTTCCTCTCATTATGCACTCAGAAATCAACCACATGAACATTAAGGAAAATGACTACCTCATCCTATCGAAGACATTATTGGTGATTCTTCCGGATCGGTCTCTACATGTATACTTTTAGGAAGAATGCATTGATATTGAGGAATCATTTGTTCGGTTCATTCGATGGATCAATGTACATCCGATTGTATGTTTATTCACGTGTTGGGCATTTGACACAAGTTGATTACTTGAGTTAATCATTTATCACTCATTTGAGATTGAAGTTAAATTTCACAAAGGCGTGTTCTTATTTGATATCTTGCTCGGGTCTAAGAATGTTAAGTTGAAGACTTGGTTTATCTAGTTACCAGCAATGGGTGGATGGTTAAAGACCCACGATGTGGATAATCTCAAGAGGTGTTAATGTCTCATACTTTGTTTGAGTTGTGAGTACTTAGAGATTTGCTTGAAGCATAGATTCTCGACAATCGTTCTTCCATCATTAAAGTGCAAGCTTAAGATACAAATGCGGGAATTCGACTTCAGTTTCAAGTTTGGTATATCCGGTTTTCTTCATCGATGATCACTTCAAATTGTCTACGAATTAGTTGATAAAGATAGTCGAGAGAGTTTGAGTGATTGATTCTCACGAGATATATTTGAGCTAATTGTGTTCTTTCTATTTCAAGTATATGAGTGTATTATGTTTTCTTGATTTTGAGGTATAAAACTAGCAAGGGAGGAGACATATATCTAAAAGCACAACGAGTACACTTGATGAACTTAACACTTCTTCCGATTGAAGTTATCCCGAAAGACAATGGTCATAACCGAGAGAAACTCGGTGTTTTACTCGTAGCCTTTGGTGTATTATTCCAACCATTTGGGGAAGGATATATTATTCCAACTATTTGGGGAAGGATGTATTATTCCAACTATTTGGGGAAGTGGTCTCTGGAGACCTTTGGTATATGTTACTCGATTCGGTTGGAAGAAATGTGAGAAGAATATTTGGAACGTGAGATGATACCGCCTATCGACATCTTATATACGGTTTATGATAAAGTGCTTACGGTTATATGCACAACATGTTCACTTGATCGAGCTAATTCGCTTATTTTGAGTTGACATCCACAGAGATGATTAGTGACTCAACATGTTACATGGAGGTCATCGCCTCTACTCTTGTTGGGTACATGTACATTATGTGTTGATTGGTTATATGTTAGATAACTGGAATGCACTTGGTAAAATGAAGATGTTGATATATTGTTCCTTAAATAGACAATGGTCAATCTCGAAGAGTAAGGTGTACATCGGGATGCACAACAGTTCATGTGATCGGTCGAATCGCTAATCCGGATTTGATAACCACTGAGACGATCAATGTTTCAACTTGTTAATTCGGTGTTCTCGCGTTCTTGGGTGATGAGCTTCAATTAATGAGACCGCTTTGTATTCATCTCTACTTTGGGAAATGGTCTTTATTCGATGTTTGTCGGTTGGGGAAGCTACCAAAGATTCAAATTGAGAAGGCTCATGTTCGACGATTTTCTTAGAAGCCTCGAATGCTTTGGTGGCGAAAGTTTAAGAGATGTTGATTCCTTTCTTCTACAACGTGTCGAACGATATCTTTATCTCGGCACCCATTTCATCATTCTCTTAAACTAATTTATCTCTTGTAAATATTTATCGAAAATCAAAATACAAAATTATAAAACCTTCAAAAATCAAATAGAAAAATATAAATCTTTCAAAATCCATAAAATCAAAAATTGAAAAATCTTCAAAAAATATTGTCATTTTGTCATGTTTTCTCGGTTCGATAATATCTACGGTCTTTGTCTTTGTCATTCAAAGAATGACACAGGACTTTAGATGTTGTTCAATTCTTAAAAAAAAAAAAAAAAAAAAAAAAAAAAATCAAAAACAAAAATATTTTGGGAGAAAGAGAAACAATGGTTTCCGACATTTCGTGCAAGCGATCCGCTTTCAAAGAAAGAACGAGCCATGCTTTACCATGTTTTTCAAATTCCATGCTCGATTCTATAAACATTTATCTGTTGAAAACTAATCGCTTTGAAAAATAACTCGGTATCTATTTTGATAATCATCGACTTATTTGTCAAAATCTCTATCTCTCAATCAACAACCTATGTCATTGATTGAGGGGAGAATGATTTCAATTAAATTAAAAAGTTATTTGGCATTAAATCGTTTTCAAAAGATATACATGCATGTTTTATCAATGGAGTTTTAAAGTCTTAAAATCCGATCCTTATCAGTTAAAACGCTTTCATAATCAAGTCACAATTCTCCTTAAAAGCTTGCAAAATCAATTTAAATCTATAAGAGATCACAAATCTCAAAGGATTTGATAATTGTGATCGGGGGAGAATGTGTGATTTAAAATTGGATTTAAACTGATAATTCGGTAAATGGTTTTATAACGATGTACATGCTGTCCTTCCCACATGTGACAAACGATTTCAAATTTTCAATACACATGTTGAGGGGGAGTGATAACGCTCAAATTGTGCATGTTTTTAGTAGCGTTATCCGTGATTTTATGTGTGTTATTTGGCTATAATCATATGCTTTTGATGCTTAATCGTATAAAAGTGCGTTTGCTAGTTCATTTGTAGCCAAGTACAGGAAAATGGAGAAAAAGACGGAAAAAGAAGTAAAATACGAAGATTTCTCCATGTACGGAGAATTCCCGACAAAAGCAAGACCTGCGGGGTATATTCGAGAAGATAAAGTCATCAAGTTAGTGGTCCAAAGACTCAAGAATAAAGTTCAAGAAGGAAACGAAAGAAATGAAGAAAAGAAGCTAAAACGAAGACATATTGAAGACTCGTTGTTCCGACACACCTTCACCATTTTGGCCATAACTTTTGCATACAGACTCGTTTGACCCCGGTCATGCCGTGAAAGCTAAGAGAAAGATCTACAACTTTACGGTTTATGAATTTTGTGATTTTGCTCCAACCGATCGGTCGAGCCCGTAACCGATTGGTTGGAGAGTCGTTAAGAAGACCAACCGATTCGGTTCGAGCTCAACCGAATCCGGTTGGAGGTCTGTTCGACCATTTCTTCACTACTAAGACTCCAAACGTGTTCCAAATGATTCTAGTCCCTTCCTACATGTATTCTAGTCCTTTCCAAGCTCCTTGGCCTCCAAGAAATGCATTGAATACCCTAAGCCTTGGTAGTAGTATAAATAGAACCCATTTGGCACCTCATTGCATCATCCCTTCTCCATCTTTCTCATCCCTTTCATCCACCACTCCATCTCTAGGTGTGAAATTCAAGCCTCCACCCTTAAGGACGAATTTCCACCTAGAGAGAATACAACCACTCTCAATACATTCACCAAAGGTGTGAAACTCAAGCCTCCACCCCAAGGACGAGTTTCACCAACTATCCTATCCCAACTTGTGTGAAATTCAAGCCTCCACCCTTAAGGACTAATTTCCACCAATTACACCAACTTATCTTCCCAAAAGACCACAAACCTCCGCCAAATTCGTGTAGTGTGCTCAAGGGTTGTCAAGGCGTTTGGACATCATTTTCCGGCTTGGTAGAACTATTGTAGTTGATTGGAGGCTTGAAGAGTGCTATAATCCTTCATCTTTGCCTATTGTAATTCATACTTTGGGTAAATCTTGTTACTTTTCTATTTAAAGATGTTTTTATTGATATGATTATTGAGATTTTGTGTTTGATTGAATAATGATGAATGTCTTGATACTTGCTTGTTCTTATATTGCTTTTCTTGTTGGTTTGATCGGTGACAATCATAACCATCAACTTGTTACTTGTTCTTATAATGCTTTTCTTGTTGGTTTGATCCGTGACAATCATAACCATCAACTTGTTACTTGTTACTTGCTTAAACAAACAAACGACACTTGTAGTGCAACCAAGTCTCTTGGGACGACCTTGATTTACCATATACTATACTACAACTTGACTAGGTATACTTGCCGAATGTGTTCCTAGTTAACCGTAATTCTTGTTACAAATTTAAAACCCGATGAAGCACATCAAGTTTTTGGCGCCACTTGGGACTTGTTTTGCACTTCTTTGCTCGCTTGAATGTTTTCATGTTTGATAGATTGTTTGTTTGCTTGTTGATAATTCCGCATCGTCACCATCAAGTTTTTGCGCCACGCCGGGACTCGTTTGTATTCTTGTGTTTGTTTGCTTGTTGAATTGATTGCTCTTGATGTTTGCTCATGATGTTTGCTTGAATGCTTGTCTTTTTCTTTAAATCTCTCATTTTTGCATAATTGCTCAATTGATCTTGGCATCAAAATCAAGTTTTTGATGTTGGGATTTCGTTTCATGTGTTCTAAAATGCTCATTTCAATGATTGATTTCTAAGTGTGCTCGAAAATGTTTGCGAAAAAACCACCAAAACTGACCAGAATCATCTAACCGGATCGGTCGCCTCTGCAGCCGAATGGTTGGACCACCCAAACCACTCCAACCGATCGGTCACTACCCGTAACCGGATCCGGTTGTGAGTTAAAAAAAAAAAAAAAAAAAAAAATCTTGTGTTTCCTATTTCGTGTGTTTTGTGTTTTTTATTTTATGTGATCTCTTGTATGTTTGTGTTTCTTTTTGTTTGTGTTATTCTTGTTTAGATTAGTTTCGTATTAATTTCTAAATAAGATTATCTTGTTTTAGATTCTCTTGTTTGATTTGTGTTACGTGACTAATTGTGTGTGCTTGTGTCTATGTGATTGTCGTTTTTCTGTGATGGTGCTTCTATTTGTTTTACGTGTCGTTTTATGTTTTTGATGTTATTCTAGTTAATGTGTGTTTATGTGTTTTATTTACTTGTGTTTATTTTTGTGTTTGTTACCTTTTGTGTCCTTATTTTATTTTATCAATAAATTTTTTGAAATAAAACTTGTGTTTAAAAAAAAGGATCGAAAAAAAAATATATAAAAAAAAATTAGAAAAACTCCTCTAACCGATCGGTCACACCCCGTAACCGATTCGGTTGGACTAATCTGTTAAAAAAAATTCGTTTTTATTTTTTGTTTTTGTGTGTTTGTGTTTAGATCAAATAAGTAAAAATGTCTTTTTGTTATTGCAAGAGTATCATTTCTTTTATTTGGTTTTTCCATTTTAAATTTTGTTAATTTGGTACATTGTAAATAAATAAGTACATGTGTTTTAAAAATAAAAGTGTTTTGAACTTTGTGGGTATGTTCACTGGAAACCCTCACGAGACTATAACTCGTCCACTCGGGCCACCGAGGGGTTTAAAGGCTTGTTGCATACGCTAAATGCAACCGTGATGCCTACGAAAGTGAGTTTTAGAATTTTACGCGTTTTTGTATTTTAGTTTATTTTTGCAGATTTAATAAGCTCCTGGAGGAAGGATTGGTTGGATCGTGAACCTTATACTCTTGGGATTGGACATGTTTGTTGGGTTGAGGAATCGATTGATCTCATACGCTTATGCTAGCGTTTGCTTAGCACCTTATCATATGGAGTTCGATCGTGATGTTTAGCCCAAGAGGTTTCGTTTCACTTAGACTTATTATTTAAATTTTCCCTACTTTACATGCTTTGAAGTTTTCACAATTGCTTTATTTTGTTTCTTTGTTATTTTTCCTTTGTTGGTTTGTTTGGTAAATTATTTTAATAAATTGACTTTTCAAGTCCCTCGAAAGTAAGGCTCACCCATTGTAAACAAACCGTGTGAGAGGTATAAGGCGGGTCTCCCGATTCCCTAAAGAAGTTGGGTTTTAATATGCTTCACAACACCGCTTCTCCGCTTCTTTGTGCGCTTCAATGGAGCTACCGAGAACTCGTGGGACAAGAATAAGTCATGTTTGGTTTTAAAAAAATTAAAAATTAAAAAAAAAGAATAAAAAAAATCATAAAAAAAGAGTCATTAATTTATTTTTCTTTTGTGTGCTTAACTTAAGTGTGGGGGGAAAATATTATTGAGAAAGCGAAACTAGTTTTTAAATTTCAAATTTTTGGGCTAATTTTTAAAATTTTGTGAAGTTGTTTGCCCTTATGATCTAGTTGTTTTCACGCTTATAGGTTAATATATTAGAATAACTGGATCAACCCACTGGTGAAATCAGTAATTTTTGAAAAACTTGAGATGTGTCCCGATTATGTATTGCAATCCATTCTGGGATCGATGACATTTGCTAGCGCATTTTATAGCCCTTTCCACTAAATTGTGAGGACTTGAGCCTATTCCATATATAGCATACATCTTTTATGCTTGAATCTTTTGCTATGAGTGTGCTTGATTTTATTTATTCTAGAACTTGTACTTGTAAATCATTACTGCATCACAGAAGATCACATTCGTGTGATATAAGTGTATATGCGTGATAAAGAGGCATCCTTAGGAATAAAACCAAATGGCCTTCCGTTTACATCTAATGATATATTAGCTAACCACATCGGTTAGTTAACCACCCATATGGACCCATTTGTTAGCGTTCATCTTTAGCGCTAGATAACCTTAGTTACACCTTCCGAGCCATTCTTTTCTCTTTGTTAAATCCAGAAAAATACAAAAATATTTTACACTTTAAACCTTAGCCTACCCCTTGTCGAAGTCTAATGGTTGGTTGCTAGTTGCTTGGTTGTTGGATTGTTTTTGATGATTATGAGTTAGCCACACTTTGCCATTCGTGTGTGCCATTCCGACAAAGATAGAGATTGATCACCTTTATATTTTGTATTTTGTGGTGATGCTTATACGAAGTGTGGGGAGATGAAGTATGAAAAAATAGTGAAAAAAAGAAAAAGAATAAGTCATCGAAAAAAAGAAAAAATATATGTGATGACAAAGATGAAGTATGTTTAAGATATTGATTAGCCAATGTGCTAAGACGTGATATATATGTATTTGGTGATCGATATGTGAAGAGGAGAAAATTGTAACTATAATCATTTTCGGGTTTGCAGATTGTTTGGTAACTAGCAACATGGGTATTAGACATGACTTTATTTTTCTTTTAACACCAATTTCATAGACAATCCCATGCCTTATCCATACCCTTTAATCACCCGAAGCATAATCGTTATAACCCGAATAAAAGCCCTCTTTAGATGTTTACGCTTGGTGCTTACGCCACGTCGGTGGAGTTTTGTTTCTTGTACAAGCCTATGGTAATATTTAGATCATGACTGAGCAATATGAGTGTACTATTCCTTAATACTATCCATCACAAATAAAATGAGTGTTGAGTGAATTATACATCCGTTTTTTTTTCGTGAGGTGCTTAGCCGTGTTATCAAGCGAGAGAATCCATTGGGTATTGTCAAACATCTTGATTTTTCACTTCTAAAAGCTTAAAACGATGAATCTTATCTTGTACTTGTACTTGGTAGATTTGCATCGCATTTTTTCTAATCAACTTTTATGCACCATGTGGTATTTATTTTTTTCTTAATTTCTAGATTTGCTTGAGGGCAAGCAAAACCTTAAGTATGGGGGAGTTTGCGCTCATTTTTCGCTTGTTTTTGCTTATTTTTATTAAAAATAAAAAATAAAAATAAAAAAAATAATAAAAAAAAATAAAAAAGATTTTAATTTTAATTTTTCTTTTTGTTTTGTCATTTAGGTTTGTCTTTTATTTTTCTTTTCTTAGATTTGCTTGAGGGCAAGCAAAGTTAAAGTGTGGGGGAATTTGATAACGCTCAAATTGTGCATGTTTTTAGTAGCGTTATCCGTGATTTTATGTGTGTTATTTGGCTATAATCATATGCTTTTGATGCTTAATCGTATAAAAGTGCGTTTGCTAGTTCATTTGTAGCCAAGTATAGGAAAATGGAGAAAAAGACGGAAAAAGAAGTAAAATACGAAGATTTCTCCATGTACGGAGAATTTCGACAAAAGCAAGACTCATGGAGTATATTCGAGAAGATAAAGTCATCAAGTTAGTGGTCCAAAGACTCAAAAATAAAGTTCAAGAAGGAAAACGAAAGAAATGAAGAAAAGAAGCTAAAACGAAGACATATTGGAAGACTCGTTGTTCCCACACACCTTCACCATTTGGCCATAACTTTGCATACAGACTCCGTTTGACCCCGGTTCACGCCACGGAAAGCTAAGAGAAAGATCTACAACTTTGCGCTTATGAATTTTTAGATTTTACTCCAACCGATCGGTCGATCCCCGTAACCGATTCGGTTGGAGAGCTGTCAAGAAGACCAACCGATTCGGTTGGAGCTTAACCGAATCCGGTTGGAGGTCCTGTTTCAGCCATTTCTGCACTACTAAGACTCCAAACGTGTTTCAAATGATTCTAGTCCCTTCCTACATGTATTCTAGTCCCTTCCAAGCTCATTGGCCTCCAAGAAATGCATTGAATACCCTAAGCCTTGGTAGTAGTATAAATAGAACCCATTTGGCACCTCATTTCATCATCCCTTCTCCATCTTTCTCATCCCTTTCATCCACCATTCCATCTCTAGGTGTGAAATTCAAGCCTCCACCCTTAAGGACGAATTTTCACCTAGAGAGAATACAACCACTCTCAATACATTCACCAAAGGTGTGAAACTCAAGCCTTCACCCTTAAGGACGAGTTTCCACCAACTATCCTATCCCAACTTGTGTGAAATTCAAGCCTCCACCCTTAAGGACTAATTTCCACCAATTACACCAACTTATCTTCCCAAAAGACCACAAACCTCCGCCAAATTCGTAGTGTGCTCAAGGGTTGTCGGCGTTTGGACATCATTTTCCCATTGGTAGAACTATTGTAGTTGATTGGAGGCTTGAAGGAGTGCTATAATCCTTCATCTTTGCCTATTGTAATTCATACTTTGGGTAAATCTTGTTACTTTTCTATTTAAAGATGTTTGTTATTGATATGATTATTGAGATTTTGTGTTTGATTGGAATAATGATGAATGTCTTGATACTTGCTTGTTCTTATATTGCTTTTCTTGTTGGTTTGATCCGTGACAATCATAACCATCAACTTGTTACTTGTTCTTATAATGCTTTTCTTGTTGGTTTGATCCGTGACAATCATAACCATCAACTTGTTACTTGTTACTTGCTTAAACAAACAAACGACACTTGTAGTGCAACCAAGTCTCTTGGGACGACCTTGATTTACCATATACTATACTACAACTTGACTAGGTATACTTGCCTCAATGTGTTCCTAGTTAACCGTAATTCTTGTTACAATTTAAAACCCGATGAAGCACATCGGGAGCATCTATCTTACACCTATGACTTGAAACGTGATCATTTATCTCATCAGGGTTCCTCTAGTATGTGCAAAACTCCTTTCAAACCTAGAAGCACATATTGAGGGGAGCAAAATCATGAAAATCTCATCCTTCCCAAAATGCTTTATCTACTTGATTCGATTTGGGAAGTGATGTTGATATCTTTAGAAAATGGTATTCAAAGAAGTTAGTTCTTCCTCTTGCCTCCGTGTGCAAAACGATTTCAAACAATTCATGCACATGTTGAGGGGAGCACTTATTCTAAAAATATCAAAAACAATTCAGGTACAAAATGTTTTGATAATATATCACAAGTATCCGATTGATTTTCAAATGGTTCCAATGGCGTATGAACAATACCAAATAGACCGACCAACTTTACTTTATGTACGGTGATATAAGGATGATAAGGTTAGGTATTGGTTCCCATGATCCGCCGTAACCTGAGGATCTACCTGTGGACTATCCACTAGTTAGTGTAGAGTTCTTAGGTATGATGATAAAAGGAGAAAAGTGAGATACGGGAAGAGTGCGGACCGAGACAGCAAGCATCTTGGAACAAACCCAACAAGGTTCTTGCTATGAAGTCTCGTAAGCATCAAGGGGTTGAATAATTAAAAAGAATTGAATAAGAAAAGGTGAAAACAAATAGCCCTCCATTTATTCAACCTTAGGCGTAAACCGGTTCAATTCATATGCTACCGATGGTAACATCGGTATTGAAGACAAGACGTCATGGACCCAAAGTGACGCACTCGCACTTCAACTTTCCAAACCACTCAAGTTCCTCTTAAAAGGACTTGTTTCATTCTCACGGGAACCGACATTATCTATCGACTTTCTTAGAGATGGTTGATATTGAAGAAGGAGACCTCTCCCAGTCTCCATGACAGATCCAAATATGCACAAATTGAGTCTAGAGCCACGAGATCATCAATAAATCTCATTAGGACACTTTCAATGAAGACTCTGCTTCACACAATGTGGAAGAGAGATTATATCTTGAGTCCCACGATTATCCTTGTGGTATTGCCGTAACATCCGAGTGATGTGAATACATAGTCACTATGAAGATGGAAAGCCTCGAGCCAACATCAAACAAGCTCCCGGTAGGTGGCATGTGAGATTTATTATATAGATCAACCATGTGACAACCGAATGTAAACAATGGGGCGATTCAATCTCTTGAATCAATCTCGTTCAGTTATGGATTGACGGATACCTTTTGAAAAACCGGTCTTTGTGCTTAAAAACTCTTTTCTTTAGCACATCGACCGTGTACTCATTTTTCAAACCAAAGGTGTTTTTATGATTGATAATTGATTTTCAATAAACCTTCGTTGTATTGCAAAAACAATTTCTATTGAGCAATACACGATTGTTTTTCAAATCTCTTTTCATCAATCGCTGAACTTAAAATTTACGTTCACTCACTCCGTGTTGTCTTCTTTGAGATGTTCCGGTTTGAGAACAACTAGAACAATTGCGAAACCCCGTCAAGGAAATTCTTCGAATTATACCGATCACAGGTAAGACATGTATCGATCAACGGGAACCGTGGGCCGTGTACTCAATTCAACGAAGTGATCAAAGACACTTTCGTGCAATTTATTGCTAACTGTTGTATGCGTGTACGCCCGACGCTTGCAACCGATCGAATGAAGCGGTCAATCCATAGCCGCATGCTCACTTAACACATTCATCTCAAAAGAAATCATGATTAGTGCATCAATGAATCTGATATTTTCACTCCATGCTTCGCTACCGCCAATATCATGATTCAACAAAAGCTTCCACTACTCGATGAGAAGATATCATGATCCGAATGTGAGCATGTCGGTCCTAAAGTCACAACATCACATAATACCAACACCACAAAGGATGTCTCGTAGATTTTTGATAGTCGATGATCTCAAAAGATGGTTCAAATTTATTATCACGCGGATCAAGAAAAGACCTCCACTTGGAGTAACCAAACATGCAATGTGAAGAATCAATGACTACGAGCTTAGGAGCAAAGGACTACATCAAGAATGCAAGATCAATTGTTAATGTATTATCTAGTTGTATTCAATGTAATTTTGGTACATGATTGAGGTGACCTCCTTGGGGAGATTGTTAGGAATTAGAAATTCCGTGTATTAAAGAGTCGGTCACCTCAAGTATATGTAATCGTTAGAAAGCTCGTAGTCGTAGTTCTTTTAAGTTAAGTAGTAATTAGTTAAGTAACACCGTGGAGGACTGACGGTCTTTACCCATTGTATGCCCCGATCCACACCGATGTGTGGCGATTTATGTAAGACTATAAATACTCTCTACCTCCCAAGGTAGAGTTGGAGCTCATAATAATATCTTTCACTTTCTCTCACTAAGTTCCCTAAACCTCTAACTTTCTCTCTCTAGAATTCCACTTATTCGCCCACTTTGTGTTATGGTTTGATGTGTATGTGAAAACTAATATCTTACAGAAGCGTCCCGGGTCAATCCGGTTTTCGATGTGTATTAATAGTTTTCTTTTGAAATATATGTCTTCAACATTTCCACTCTTAGTTACTTTTTGGTTTTTCCTTTATATATTATATAGTGGTACCGCGATTTCAAATGACGGCACCTCGTGACGATTAACCAGAGAAATATATCTCGATGATACCTGATTAACCAGTTTGTATCGGTTTCAACGGGTCATCTCTGGTTCATTTTCGGATGTCTTTAATTGGTTAGCCGAACCGGTGGCGACACCAGTTCCCGGTTGAATACGTTGGTCCGGTCTGATCCGGTTTTCGAAACTATATGTAATATCAACTTGTTAGCTTGTACTAGTTGGATACCCGCGCACAGCGGCGGTGATAAATATAGTAAATGAATTGCTAACCCAACTCTCCTCGCAATTCCCTACCCGCTTAGTGAATTTATTTCACAACACTCCAAATGTATATGTGTTAGTTGTATGTGTTTGTTTGGGTTTTCCGTATCTTTCCCGTGACATCATTATTCATCTCTTTCCCGTCAAACACTTTACCAAAAGTAAATGATTTTGATAAATAAAGTTTGTATTGATTGAAATAAAGGTTAAAGTTATAAAATTTTGAATCAAAATAAAATAAACCTACTAAAAATAGAAAAACTAAAAATTCATAAAAATATATTAAAATGGATGTTGAATTAAAGAGCACAAAATTATAAAAAATATGGTGAAATAGATTATAGAAAAATTAAACGAATTAAAAGATATTTAAATTTAAGAATAAAGGTGATTAATTAGTTAAAAAGTGACATGTGTCACCCCATTATTAGAGCTAGAGCTGGCATAACAGATCCACACGACACGACACGAACACGAACCTGTTAAGACACGAACCTGTTAAGGTCGAACACGAACACGACACGATAACAAATCGTGTCATTTTTTTCGAACACGAACACGACACGAAAATTAACAGGTTACACGACACGAACCTGTTAAGGGACCTGTTAACAAAAATACTAAATTTATACCAAATACATAACGAAACAATACATGCACTTTCCATATCTAAGGGACCTGGTTAATAAGTTACAGACTTACATGTACAAAGCAACATTAATGGATTTTACAGTACAAAGCAACATTATTCAAAGACATTTTTCTTGAGTTCTTCCTTCTTGGATCCCCTCTTCAAACGTTGACCGAGTTTGAAGCATCCGATTCAACACTAACATCAAGCAACATTATATCTTCAGTGAGCTGATCAATATCAATTTCATTTGTCCTTTCCATTATTGGCTCCTCCAAATACAATTTCAATTCCGACTTCTTGTTAGTTACAAATTATGTGCTTTGAAAATCATCAAAATCCTATAAAACAAAAGTTAAAAAGGTGAGCTTATGAGCTGCACATTAACTTAAAGATTTGAGAACAAGAAGAAATCACGAATGGGACAGTAGCATGCCTAACTGGGGTTGTTTGGACATAATTTTTTTTGACCAAGGCAGATTATTTTAAGCTATTTGGGGCTGCGTTTGGGGCTGTTTGGGGCTGCTATTTCAGCAGAAAAATGCCCCCTGTTGGGGCTGTTTGGGGTTGCGTTTAGGGCTGCTATTTCAGCAGACAAACGCCCCCTGTTGGGGGCTGTTTGGGGCTGCGTTTGGGGCTGCTATTTCAGCAGACAAACGCCCCATGTTGGGGCTGCGTTTCAGCAACAAATGCCCCCCTGTTGGGGCTGTGTTGCAGCAGACAAACACCCTTGTCGTGCTTCTTTTTCCAGCCGAGACTAAACCAAATGCACCCTAAAACAATCATTCCTCGTCTAAGATCGAACCAAGAAACACGAGCTAAAGAATCAGAAAAAAGAATACTTATATCTGCTTTCGTGGCTAAACTTGCATAATAATACCAATAACCTACTTTTCATTTCTTTCCCATGGATTGAGTACCCGTTTCGTGTTAATCGCACGTTCATCTATCGTATTAGGCACCGCAACATTGATAAGTTTACTACATTCCAACAATAATAATACATCAAAACCTTAAACCACCACAAAACAATACGCTTGCCCACCCACACAATGTAATCAAGTAAGCTTGCCCACCCACACAATGTAATCAATCCACGGCTCATGAGTCACAGCACAACCAATTAAGCAAAACATAAAAAAAAAAAAAAAAAAAAAATTTAATTTCTTACCCTAAGGAAGCCTTCAAATCGATCCCATTAGTCAAATCGATCCCATTACCATTTTGATCAACTCGATGCAATAAACTACACATTTCAACAAAAATATCCAATAATATTAATCAATCATGGGTATTTATAAAATCTAAAAATCTATTAAAAAATATAAAAAGGTAACCTTGGATTTAAGGAACGGTTGAACTTGTGTTAACTGACTTTGAAGCCAATGATCAGAAACAAGAACACCTTCAAAACTAGACATCTTCTTTCTTCTTCTACTTCTTTTATATAATCACCAACAAATACCTATTATTACAAACACTTCAAATCAATAAATAAACCAATAATAAAAGAAAGTTAAGATGAACCCATGAAGTAAATACATACGAGATGATTCAATTGACCTTTTGATTGTCGGGTCTTGGTTAAGAAAGAAGAAAGAAGAAAACAGCTTAGAAGGAAGATGAAAAGATAGAAAGAAGAGAGGCAGAAAAGAGGAAAGTGTTTTAGGTTTAGGGTTTATTTTGAACACATATATATATAATCCTTAACATGTCTCTTAATCGTTATCGTGTCTTAACAGTCCGGACCGTTAAGACACGAAACATGTTAATTTTATTTGTGTCTTAACAGTCCGACTGTTAAGACACGAAACTCATAAGACCGACACGAAACCCGTTAAGAGCAGTCGTGTCGTGTCGTGTTAATGTGTCCGTGTTGAAATTGCCACCTAATTAGAGCTTTATTTTAGTTTGTTAGAACTCCTCTCTTTTGTTATTTTTAGTTAGAGAGTGACACATGTCACTCAATGATTGGAGCTCCTTATCTTAATTTTTTGTGAGCCCACAACTTAAATGCTTTATATTAGTATAGATAACCAATTATTTCCATAATAGGCAAGTAAAAAAGTCTCGAATTTTTAAGCCTTTAATTTTAGAAGGCCTAAATGCATTATAAAGTAGTATAGATGAAGTTTTGTGTGTTTTATTAATTTGTATAATGTGTATAATAACATGTACATTTTATTTTAGGGTGTTTTAAAAATAACATTAATTAGTATGTTTAATTATTTTATATTTAGATTATGTTATAGCTTCTTTAAATTGTACCTTATAAAAATTTTATTGTATTTTTTAGTAAATGGTGTTTTAATTGGTTTTTTAATTTGATAGATGCGCTTTTAATTGGTTGTACAATGTGAATAAATTATTGTACTTTTAATTAATGAGGTATTTTAATAAGAGTATTAGTTACATTATGTATTTCTCTCTCATTTGACCAATTTCAACAATTCAACTTTTCAACTGTTCATCTTTGACTGTTTTTCTATTATATGTAGTATAGATAATAGCTTTCACTTATTAAACTTGTAACCTCCCATTTTTATTTATTTTAATAATAACTTTTTATTTTATAATACCTTTCACTTAATTAAAATGTTTTATTTTATTTGCGTTAACTTTCTCAAGTTATATGCTCACTTATAACAATTTATGTTGATCTATTTATTTTCGGATCTTACGTTTATTTAGGATATAAAATTGTTTTGTCTTACTATTGTTTAAAATTAATCTAACTTAAATTATCATCACTTGTAAATTATCATCACTTGCACGGGTACCGTGCTAGTTTATATTACATATAAAGAGAAAACACATTTGCTTAAAACTTAAAAATGAGTAATGTTGTAAGACTAAAATACCGCTACTTATAAAAGGCAATCATCTATTAAATGTTTAAATACTTAATTACAATTTAAACCATTAATTTTCGTCACTTTCACTTACACCACAGTCATATATGCATAAAAAAAATTGCATACACAATTTAACATTATTATACATCATCGCCGCTACGCGCATGTAATCGTCTAGTTTTTAACTAAAATAAAACACCGCACTTACACCCATCCCACCCCCTTATTTTTAATTAAAATACACTTGCACCATTCTTTTTTGAAAATAATATATCTCAATAACCGTTAATCGTTGGGTGAAACAAATTACACGATTACGACAAACATTTAATTATCATTCAATAGAGTAGCACTTTCATATACTTTCGATAATCTTTCTTTTGAGAGGAGGGGGGTGGTTTCTTCGGGTACTTGAGTTTGCATGATATATCATAGATATAACACTAATATGTAAATTCGAACACTCAACATGTTGTGGAAAAATTGATAGGGGTATTTGTGTAACTCCAAAGGACTCATCGTTTTTTGCATTTGAAATACAAATCCTTAGCTTTTCAACTATATGTCATACATAATTTTTAAACTTCCAAATCATCACAATTTATTCATAAAAGTTGAAGAAAATATATGAATTTTATTTTCATATTCAAACTCATTTGATATATTACATGTGATATAACACTAATTTGTAGAGTCAAAGACAGAACAATTGTCGTAACATGAACATAAGTATTATTTTTCGGTGCAAAAAACAATGAATCTTCTAAAGTTGTATATAAATACTTATGCCAATTTTACGACAACATATTGAGTGTTCGAATTTATAGATTAGTATTATATCACATGTGATATATCAAACAATTTTGAATATCATTTTTTTTGTATTTTTACCAATTTATATGAATATACCTATTATTTAAGGTTCAAATATTATGTGTGATATATAGTTGAAAAGCTAAAGATGTTTATTTTTAGATGCAACATATGGTGAATCATTTAGATTTCTATACAAATACTTATCGACATCATGTTGAGTATTTGATTTTATAGATTAGTTTTATATCACATGTGATACATTAAGCTAGTTTGACTTTCAAATAAGAAGTACTTCTATTTTCACCAACTTTTGTGAATGACCGTATTGATTTGGATTTTCAAAAATTTTGTGTGATATATGGCTGGAAAGCTAATGATGTGTATTTTTCAATGCCAAAAATGATGAATCATCTAGAGTTTACAAAAATACTTAACTCATTTTACGACAACATGTTGAATGTTCAAACTTAGAGATTGGTGTTATATATTAGGCTCAAAGAAATAAAAATGTCGTGTACGTCTTCTTTTTAAATTAATTTAATGTTTAGCGGTATGTTAATAAATAAAAAGCATATTGTTGGATGAAATTAGCATGTAACCCGATAACCCGATAGACCCAACCCAACAACCTGTAACCCGATAGCTTATCGTGTCGGGTTACGGGTTAGTTTTATTCTCCAAAACCCGATAAACCTGACCTGATAACCATCTAACCCTACCCGATAACCCAATTGACACCCCTAGTCGTGAATGATAATCGATGGTGAAAGGGGTACATGTTAAAGGTCTTACTATTTATATAAATACAAGATTTTTATTTGAATGATATACTAGGTATATAAAAAGATTTGGTGTCCCGAGATCAAGGTCCTTTTGGTCAAAAAGTATGCTAGCTACTTTCCTCCCTCACTTTTAACCCAAAATTGGGACGGTGATTTTGATTAAAAGTTCCCCTCAAAATATGTCATTTCCCATCATTTTTTTCTTTAATTTTTTGCGAACACAAGTCATTTTTGGTTTCTCTCCTTTCTTTTCACTTTCTTCGTAAAATAAATCTTGAGAACATAATGTAGAAGTGGCCTTCACTCTTGAAACGTGTCACTCCCTTGGAAAGGATTATGTGCAAATAGACAACGACTTTCACACTTGCCTTCACAAAAATGCCGAAGGGTCACACCGGTGTACACTAAAAAGTACAAGCAAGCGGAGATAAGAAAAGAGTTACGAAATGAAATGAGAATAACGAGCAAATGAAAATATCATAGTATATTTGTTAAGGGGCTAAACGGTAATTACCCAAAGTATAATATTATCCAGGATAAATATTTAGGTAGTAAACGAGAAAAATACAAATCCTATAAGGGTTGTATAAGTCGGCGACCCTTAAAGGGTGTGGTTGGATATTTGTCAAACTCCAATTACTTGGAGGACATGTAGAGTTCTATTATAACTTTCCTTGGTGCCCTATATATACCAAAGGAATTATAAGGATCCTCATAACTCTCTCAATAACCCTAAATCTCTTTCCTCTCCTATTCTCTTTGTTCGACCGGTCGACCAAGGCAAACCCAAAAGGGTCGAAACCCTTTGGTCGATCAACCTAAGTCTACACGAACAAGTCGATTTCCTACTCGACTTACCCTAGTCGAATTGCTTAGTCGATTTATGGTTTTTACTTTGTTTTGTGCTCACCAAACTTGCATAGGTTCGAAGCCCAGTTCTACATGTGCATTACCGGTGCATACCTGACGCTATCCAATTGGTGATATTCCCCAAAAAACCCTATAAGTGTTCATGAAGCATCAAGATAAAAAAAGGCGTTCTGTGCGAATCAAGAAAGGTCAAGAAGCTTACGCGTATCAGGAATAACAAGTCAGTAACCCTAAACACCCTTCTTGTGTGTTATATTATGTTATATCACTAATTAGAAGATCTGTCTAATTAGGGTTTTGGTTTGCACGACTTTATGTGTTTATTTTCCGTTGTGCATGTTTTATAGCTGTGCGGGTGACCACAAAATCCCTACACCCTTCTTCTTCCCTTTTCCATCCTTTATCTCTTCAACCCACCAAGTACGATGAACATCAAGGTATGATGAACACCAAAATATAAAGAATGTCAAGACCATGATTGATGAGCAATAAGATATGATGAACATCAAAACATGATGAACCATGACTGATGAAAATTGAGACTCTGATTGATGAACATCAATATATGATTAACCATAACTGATAAAATTTTACACCATAACTAATGAACATTATATTAATGAATATTTCATATTGACGAAGAGATTAATAATAATAAAAAAAACTACATAACTTTTTCGTATTGATGAACATAAACTGATAAACATAACAAACATTCTTCTATGAACATTGATCGATGAATCTTACAAGTTGGTTGAGCTACTTAAGACAACAACTTACAATATTAAAAAAAAAAAAAAAAAAAAATCACAACACTCACATCTCAAAACAACACATTCAAACTTTGTTTCTTTACAACCAAACACTTCAAATCCTACTTAGACAATCGCCAAACACCATTATTAACCCTTACATCTGGGTACTACTCTATTCAAACATTATGTTATGAACACTTACGAAACTGTAAAATTACGAAATTACTTAATTGAGGCGTACTGTGATAAAATTTTATTTATATATTCGTAATTATGTTGATTAGGACTTAGTAGAAGAGAACACTTACTTGAAACCTAGTTTTTATTTATTTATAAACATTATCTGATTAACACTTGCTTCTGTGATAAATACTTACTCGATGAATAATCTGTGATGAACAATTGCACATTCAGAGTTTTGTTTATCATAGTTTTATAACTTATTCATCATTTTTAAAAACAACACCTACTTTGATATTTTATGAACACAATAAATTGAAAACAAACCAAACCGATGTTCATCACTTTTTTAAAGGTTGTTGGTCATAATTCAAAACTTGTTGATGATAATTAAAAAAAAGCGACTTTCTTTTTCTCTTCTAAAAAAATCAATGTTGCAAAAATCGTGAATCGGTAGTCGGGCGGTCGACCACCCTGCAGCGAGTAATCGGTCAAGTCGAGATTAATCGGATTGGCATTTCCTGTAGTTTTTTGGTATTTCTGGAGACCAAACTAAAAATCTTAACCGATTCCAAGCCTGCTATGTTTCCAAACATCAATAAAAGGCTCCAATTCTGATTATGATGCCCATTGTGCGTTATAAGTGAAATATACGATCCTCAAATTAAGTAAAATGCCTAAATTATTATTATTTTTAAAATGACCGATTTTTTACCGATTCGGACGATTTTGACCGATTCGGCCGATTTTTTGACTGCTTAGTGTCGATTTTTATCCTAGGCCGATTTTTCGACCGATTTTCAAAAATCGACAAGGTACTCGGCCGATTAACGATTAATCAGCGATTAATCGGCCGAGTTGACCGATTTTTGCAATATTGAAAAAAATACTATTGCTTTATTAATAATTCACTTACATTTATTATCAATGAATACAAAATATGTGTTTTCAAAAATTAAAATATGAAAAAAATCTTTAAGATATTTTATCAAACACTCGGTAGACTCTTTCATAAAGACTTGATTTTCCGAAAAATAAAAATATAAACTTCAAAAAAAATATATATATAAAAGATAAAAAATTGATGTTAATTTAGGGGTTCTTAATCAATTATTGCAACAGTAATTTTGTTTTGACTCAAAGTTAACAAAAACCTAACTTTGAAGAACTTTGAATTCTTAAACATTGTTGTTATTTCATGGATTGATTGGATTTATGATGCAATTAAACAAAATCGAAACTTAATTATGTGATTTGAACGATTTTGAAACTGAGGGCTCGTTTGGTTTGTTAAGGGATTTGGATATGGATTTAGATTTTGATTACGGTTTGGATTAAGATTTGAATTTGGTGTAAGTTTTAATTAAAAAATAAGAGAGATAAAATATATAAAAGATATAATATTATATTTTAAAAATATATAAAAGAAAATTAATTATTTTTTTGGTTATAAAATAAGTTTAGTTGGATTAATAAATTTTAATGAGTGGTGCACATAAAATGAAGGTCCACTTTGTTTAGAAAACAACGAAACATGTCATGCTTTCATTTGTAAAACCAACATTGGTGGAGAGGAATTGGCTACCGAAAATATTTGGTATTCAAGCGAAAGAATGGCCCGACAATTTTTGAACCAATCGACACTTTTAAGGTGTCATTCTACATCATACAGTATAAAATCCATCAAACAAACGAGCCCTGAATTGATGAATAATGTTGTGAAAGATAAGAAATCGTCAGGCTTTGAAGGTGTTTCTAGACTTTATAGAAAGTGGGGTTTTACCCACTTTATATTGGATCACGACCCTCTTTTATACATTGTGATAGACCACACACATTATATCTTTTCATACCTCTTTGATGTTCGTTATATCATAGCAAAACATAACTAATATAATAACATTATTCACTAATTACGACTTCATACAACAAAACCACAAGACCGATTAATTGCCGACTATACGCTAATTGACCACCAACCTTTTTAATTTGTGCAAATCGGTCAAACATGGCCAACAACGGTCAACAGTGGTCAAATTCATAAATATCAAAAACTCGTCGTAAACTTGTTTTAATCACTTATAGTCGCTGATTATATCAATTATAAGTTGTTTTTAAGGAAAATATTGACAGAAATACTCAAGTCGTCGAAAAATACCAAACTCATCAGAAAATACTCAAAACTTACTTAAAATAACAATCCGATTAATCCCGTCTCTAAACTAATTAGAAGCTAAAAAAAAAGTCCCACTTTTGCACATATCAAATGATTTTTTGAAACCAACAATTTTGCGAAGTTTCCAACACAAGTTTTGCCGCCCAATTTCTCTCACCAAGGGTTTTCATTTCACTCCCATCTCCAAACACACACACACAGAGTTAATGGCGTCAACATCTCATTCTCTTCCCACATTTGACGATGATGACGTAAGCAACCCCTATCCCTCTCTCTCCCCCATTTCATTTCTTGATTTTGAATTTCATTTTTTGACAGGGTTTTGATTGGGAATCAGCTATTAAAGAAATTGACGCTGCTTGTAATAATCAATCATTAAATGCTAATTCCGATGTGGGTTTTGGTCGTAAGAGTGATTCGAACAAACCCTCTTCGTCTCGTCAGTCGACGTTGGATGGATTCGTTGGATTGAAGGGCGCGAAACCCGTAAATACAAATGTAATTAATGATGGTTTGGGTGAGGGTGAAAGTGGTGTTAGGATTGATCCCGAGGCTGCAAAAACTTGGATTTATCCAGGTATTGTTTATGTTTGATTGTTAGTTTAATTTTGAATATGGGGTTCGGGATTTTTTTAAGCGCTTGCTAATAGAACGTCGATTTTTAGTAATTTTGTTTTGGGTACGTTTGGTGTTGAGTTTTGTTAGCGCGGTGCGGTCTCTACTGAATTGTACTATAAAAAAGAGTAATATTGATATCAAGTTTACAACAAAATCCGATATGACTCTTGTTTATGAGAAAGGACTATCTTTATAAAGTGGATGTATAAAAGTAAGATGATGCTGGAAAAATTTCCAACTCGTAAGTTCATTGGCTGACAATCTCGGACCAGGGTCAAAAATGGGACTTTTTTTAGTAATGTTCATTATTAGCTGTTTAGAAACTAGTACCTGACTGTAGTGTGTACTAATTAATCCACATCCGCAAATCAAATGTGTTTTCTAATCCTGCTTTCAATGCAATTGATCAGTATCCCGCTAATGGTTACTTGATTTCATAAGTAAGATAATCTGAGTATGATAATGGTTCAGTGCATACTCTTGTAACTCACTTGATCATCATCGCAAATCTTGTTTCCTTCAAGTCTGATACTGTCATGATCTTTGCTTGAGTTTTTACTCTGCACACGACCTTCATATGCATATGGTTTACCACCTGGCCCTTAAGCACCAAAAAAATCAACTAGTTAAAAACAAATAATTACAATATTATTTGTGCACAACAATATGCTAAACAAGTTATTACAATTATCCTGTAAAAGTATTTTACTGATCTCAAACAAGGTGCATTTTACTTGCACTAATAAGGGCCATGGTATACGTATAGGAAAATAGTTTTGTATGCATCAGCTTACTGTTGATGCACACATGCATACTTTTGCTTATTGAACAAAATATGTACTGTAAGCCAAGCATGTGGATTTTTCTCGCACATTCGTAATATTATTCTTTTTTAGGCAAATTTTAATCCCAAGGTGATATTTTATATGTTTTTCCTAGCAGAAAATATCCCTGTTCGTGATTATCAGCTATCTATTACTAGGACTGCTTTATTTTCAAATACATTGGTAGCGTTGCCAACAGGACTAGGGAAAACTCTTATTGCCGCTGTTGTGATGTATAATTACTTCAGATGGTTTCCTGAAGGTGATGATTTTTCTTTCCATTTCTGTGATTCCTTATTTGCATAATATTCTAACGTACTTTTCATTTGTCCCATTTTAGGCATTAACTTATAGTATTACTTATACAGAAATACTAAGATAGTGGGTTGTAAAAGGATCCAAACGGTGTACAAAAAATAGTACAATCTGTTGCATGCATCACGATATTATGACGGGTTTCTCACTTTCACCACATATTAAGCTTTTCTCAAATTCTGTATAATTATCTCTATTTCTTGTAAGTATGATATCTCTTTGTTTGGATAACAGTTAGTTTTATGCAATTCCATATCATCTGAAGCTTCACTTGCAAGTTGCTGGTCTACTATAACTTCTTAATGATTTGTACTTGTTTTTGTAATAAATAGTTAACCTCTATACAAACTTATAGCCTAAATATTCTGAAAACCAATACATGATAAGAGTATTGCACTTTGTAACAGATATAGTTATCTGTTCTCTAATCACAATTATCAATATCTGAATTTCAAAGTTTTGCAAGTTGACCTTTTATGGTCCAACATGTATCGTTATAGCTGGAATGGATACATTATAAGATTAAAATCTAGTTCTTATGTGTTGTTTTAACTGCAGGAAAGATTGTGTTTGCTGCACCTTCTCGTCCTCTTGTTTTGCAACAAATAGAAGCATGCCATAATATTGTGGGGATTTCACAAGTGAGCTATCACATATATTTTTTTTCAACATTTGTCTAATTTAGTTTTTGAATACATGATTAAGTTGTTACCCTAGTTTCATAGGTTTAAAAAGTTTATATAAAATTACTTGCAGGAATGGACAGTTGATTTGACAGGTCAAACATGTCCTACAAAAAGAGTAAAACTTTGGCAAGAGAAACGGATATTCTTCGTGACTCCACAAGTTCTTGAAAAAGATATACAGACTGGCAAGTCTTGATCTATTTTCTTATTTGTTTGTATGCTTATTTTAAGGTTAATCTTGATTTTTAGTATCATGTTGATGTGGTCAAAAAATTTCGATTGTTTTCCGTCCCGAGGGAAAGAAAATATATAAAGTTTGATATCAAAGTTTGCAATCTCGATTTATTCACTTATGAAGGGTTGTGTATAATAAGGAACATGTCAAATGGATTGAACGGGCCAAAGTGTATACACCTTCTTAATCTTTTGATTTTAAGATTTAGATTCTTATTGCAATTTTTTTCTTTTCTTTAACTATCATCATTTATACAGATAAAAATAGTAGGGGACAAATAAGTGTTTGCAGGTCATCCCAACCGATCTGATCCATACTAAAAATATAACCATTATAACCCAAAATTGTTTTGACTAGTTGCTCAACCCGCCTATCTTGCCACCTATACTTGTAATGCTTTAGGTTCTTTAGATTTATAGATGTGGAAGTGGTTTTTCTTTTGTAGTTTCTTATGGAACTTATATGTTGCAGGATCGTGTGCGGTGAAACAAATAGTGTGCTTAGTGATTGACGAGGCTCACCGTGCGTCTGGCAACTATGCATATTGTGTTGTTGTTCGCGAGGTATGTTCAGTTTTTCTAATCTGCAATTTGTACATCAAATACAGAGGTGGGATATTTTGACCCATTTAGTTAATAACGGGTTTAGGCTACGCTTTACGAGTATCTCAAACGGGTCTAAGTGTTAAAAAATGGCATAAGAAAACCGTCAAATGGGTTAATATTGGTGTCTTTGCATAAAATCACATTTTATTCAATAGCTCAGTTTAATGCGTCTGACTCACCCATCTTGCCACCTTTAAATTGGAATATGTAACTCTGACTTTAAGATGTTATGATTTCTCTTCACTCATAGTTGATGGCCGTCCCAGTACAATTGAGAATATTAGCTCTTACTGCAACACCGGGATGTAAGTTATCTATCAGTCAGCCTGATCTTTACAAGTATTATTTTGTGTGGCTTATATTGTAATTCATGATGTCATATGTAACTATTTACAGCCGATCGCAAGACTATACAAAACGTCATTGATAACTTGCAAATATCTTCTCTTGAATATCGAAGTGAGACTGATGCTGATGTGATCCAGTATGTGAACGACAGGAAAGTTGAGTTTATACAGGTACCTGCCAAACTATCAAATTTTTAAGTAGAAAGTGGTAATTTGCTTATGAATGAGCGGATTTTAGTCATGTTTTATATTAAACGAGTCAAATGGGTCATATGAATAAGTTACTGAATACAACCATCTAAGTTTTCTTATGCCAAAAGTAAGATTAATATGACAATAATATAGCTGCTGTAATCGTATTTAACATGCTATTGTTTATAATAGACTGAAAAGATTTTGGATAGAAGGTGATTTAGGTCAATTCAAACTGACCTATGTTGATCCGTACTTGGATCACCCATTCTGACCTGTTACCTAGCCCTCCTGAACTGCTCAATTTTCCACCTTTACACTAAAGGAATGTATTAACTGCGTTTAAGATATTTTATATAATGTTTGTAGGTTGAGATGGGAAAAGATGCACTTGAAGTAACTAAAATGCTAAATGATGTAATGTGTCCATATATTGATAAGCTTTCTCGCCATGGGATATTCCAAAAAAGAGATGTCCAAACAGTAAGTTTTATTTTCTTCCTCTATTTGAAGACCATTCCAAGTCACTGCTGGTGATATACTAGTGTGTAAATAAACATTATCAATTATTAATTGAAATTACAAATTTATTTTTATAAAATAATAAACATTATTAATTAAAATTACAAATACAATTATAATAATAAAATAATCTAAATCTTTGTGAAAATAAATTTTAGGAGGTTATATGTGTTGAACATAGATTTTGGGCCACTTTCAACCCATTTGACGTGTTTACCTTTTAACTAAATATTATAATTTGACCCGCTTGATATAAGTTTTAAAATCTCAGGATTAGATGAAATAGAAAATAAAACTTTTTATCAAGCAGGTGAAATCATAATATGTAGCTAAATGGCAAACCCCTAATTTGGGTTGAAAGTGGCCCAAAGTCTATGTTCAGTGCTGCAGTGCATACAATCTCCTGAATCTTTTGATTAAAAAGATTGAGTATTATTTTATTAATATTGTATTTGTAATTTCAGTTAAAACTACTCGTTTGACATTTTTAGAAAAAAATGTATAAAAAGTTGTTGAGTTAACCTAACCTGGCTGTGTCTGTTTTTATCAGTACTAAAAGGATTGTTTTATATCAACTTTCAACCCACCCTGTTACCCAAATTGTCTTTTCCACCCATTTTGCCACCTCTGACTAATAAAATACATATTAATTGGCAGCTAAGCCCACTGGATTTTCTCACTTCAAGGGAGAAATTCCGCCAAGCACCGCCACCAGGAGTGCCCCTATCCATGCATAATGAAATGGAAGGGATATATGGAATTTTGATCTCATTATTACATATAAGGAGGCTGCTTTCAGCTCATGGTATACGACCAGCATTTGATATGCTTGAAGATAAACTAAAGCAAGGGTAATCTTGTTCATCGTACTCTTTCAGTATCTTGATTATTTGAGCATTAAAGTATGTGTACTTTCATGTATTATCGTCTACTAGGATATATATATATCTACTGTAAGCTGTGGTTCTGAGTTATATAGCTTTATAAAAAAAGATCTGCCGATACCTGTTCAATTAGGCTAAAGATGCTTATTGTATGCTCTCCCTTTTTTTATTTTTTATTTTTTATTTGCTGTCTCGTAATGAAGTAGTAGCTAGAAATATATTCATGTCACTTTAAGAAAGATATTATCTTGTACTCTTTTGTGTAATCTCTGTATTGATCAAATTTCAGGTCTTTTGCTCGGTTTATGAGTAAAAATGAAACTCTTCAAAAAGCGAGGCTTGCAATGCAACACAATTTGTCTCATGGAGCTCTTAGTCCAAAGTTCAATAAGATGTTAGAAGTACTCATGGAACACTTCAGTATGTGGCTAGACCTTATTTTCTTATTTCTATTTTATCATGATACTATAATTATGATTTATGAGAGTGTAGCTTTACTTGGTATTACTAATGTTTGTGGCACATATATTAGATTACAACAAATTAGAAGAATTTATACAATGACTCACACTTTAAAGAGTCCATAAGGATACATGAGAAAGTAACTAAAGGCGGCGAAATAAGTGGGTTAGGTAATAGGTCAGAAAGGGTGATTATTTGCTACAAGTCGTAGCTGGCCAGATTTTTGTAAACAATGGGTTCTTGGTTTTATGCATCAAAATATCAATAATACACTTCGTGCAACTTTCGACCCTCTTGACCTATTATTTTAGCAGTCTAGCCTATCTGTCAAACAGAATACCAGCAGAAGTGCTAGTTGATGACCAATTTACAATTTTTCGTGTGATATATTAGGGAATTGATTTTAAGAGGACCGATTTAGTATTTCTTTTGAGAGTTTTTTTGCATATGCAGAAACTCAAGATCCCCAGAAGTCGAGGGTTATAATTTTCTCACATTACAGAGAAAGTGTAAGGTCAAGATACACCAATATCCTTGAGCTCTTGTTTATTTTAGTTTAAGCAATAAACACGATAGCATGATTGAAATTATATGCTCATCTGAAGTTTCAGATAACCATCTTACTATTTTTCAGGCACATAATGAACTCTATAGCTACCATTGGGGAACATGTTAAAGCTACAGAATTTATCGGCCAAAGCACAGGTCAGGAATCATTTCAGTAATTGTTAATTTTTTTAATTTTATATTTTTTATTATTATTGTTTTTTGTATAACAAGCTACTCGAAATAAAATAAAAACTCTGCTTTTGCTTGTCGCATGATTAAATAAGTTTATCATAATGCTCACACTAATATATTGTTTTTAAAAATATATGTGGATACTCTAATATTTCTGTTATGTTGTACGGAGTACTTTTGCACAGGTAAAACGTCAAAGGGTCAATCACAAAAAGCTCAACAGGCAGTGTTAGAGGTAGTGATATCCAACTTTTATACAGCCTGTTTATTTTTGTTTCATCTATATACATACTGTTTTATTTTCTGAAATTGTTATAGAAATTCCGGGCTGGTGGATACAATGTTATAGTAGCAACATCAATTGGAGAAGAAGGTTTAGATATTATGGAAGTTGATCTCGTTATTTCTTTTGATTCAAATATATCACCTTTGCGGATGATTCAACGAATGGGAAGAACCGGTAGAAAGAATAAAGGCCGATTTGATATCCTTATATATTTAATAATTTTTAAACTTCTGGATTAAGCAAATGATATGATGTTTTACCATTTCGATCTATAGCCATTAATCATATAATTTTATTTTTGATATGTTTAACCCATTTTACTTAAAATGGGTCAATATTGGGTTATAAGCTAGCACTTTCGGGTGAAAATGGCCAATTTACTTAAAGATGGGTCAATTTTGGGTTATAATTTATCACTTACAGGTGAAAAGGGTAAAATAAAAGTTAGTTAAACTGGAAACGGGTCAACTGAAAGTGTCTTATCTCAAACGGGTCAAATCCAACAATTAGCTAAAAGGAGTACAGTTGATAATTTAATGTGTGGAAGTCACCGTAAGTCTATTATATAATGATACAATCTCGTAAGTTGTTTCCTTTAAATATTTAGGAGACTCCAGTACAAGTATAATTATTTGTAGGTCAACTGTACGACCCACACATCTTGCCATATGTAGGTAAAAATGGGTCGGAAGTCGCCAAAGAGTACTTAAATCCTTACAACCTCTTAATCATTTTATCCAAGAAAGTATTAGTATTTTATTACTATAGTTGTGTAATCATGTTTAATGCATCACTTATTTATTGATTGATTGAAAACAAAACAACTATTGGCTGACCAGCACTAAGTTTTTTCCCGTTTTATTCCCTTAACAAACATACTGGCCTTAGCTTGTGAAGGCTCAGAAGTAAATGGTTATAAGAGAAAGCAAGCGAGGGGTAAAAACATGAAAAAAATTATGCGAAATGGCGGAACCACTTTTCATTTTCACTCTAGTCCAAGGATGGTAAGATTTATTATTTGAAAAGTTGTCATAAATTAATATTCTATTTGATTTCTAATCTTTGGCACTGTGATATTATATGTCTCAGGTTCCACATGTTTTTAGACCTGAAAAAAAGCTGGTCAAATTTATGATTGAAGAATTTATTCGTCGTGGAAAGAAAGTTAAAGACGATGATGCGATCCAGACACCCAAATATAAACTTAAACTTACAGATGCTGAGTCAGACCTGCTTGAAAAGTATTTTGACCCTTCAGGAGAAAACAATTGGAAACCATCTCTTATCGCTTTTCCTCACTTCCAAGCATTTCCTTCAAGAGTGCATAAAGTTTCTCATTCTTTGAGAACCACAATGCTAATTGATACAATGCAATGTTTACAAGGATTTTCCTTCGATGACCCGGTTTGTACTTCACATTCTATTCTTTATTTTCCTTTTCTTTCTTTATAGGAAATCAAATAATTTTCAGTGAGGAATTATCTCAAATTTATTTATTTATTTATTTTTAATTTTTAATTTTTTTAATTTTTTAATTTTCTATGTTGTATATTATTTGGATAATAAATTCAAATTCTGTGATTTATCTTGGTATCACAGCCTCTCCTTTTTTCTTTTCCTAACCCTAAAATAACCTGCAACCGCTTCTTTCCCTACCCCTGTCTATCATGGCAATGATTTCTGCCTTCACCGCTGCTGAGAAAACAGCCCATAACTCCCACAAATTTGCATTTAAACTTTGTCTAAGATAAACAGCTTAGGACATTGTAGGCATTTTAACACATGATAAGTTACTTTTGATATGTTTAACCCAATTTTATTTTTTGGCTATTTTTCTACATCTGGCTCACTTTCAATAAAAGAACACGCCCAATTGACCAATTTCATGATCATGGGGCCACCAAACCCGCTGCAGGCTTACTCGGCTGCTTCACACCGCGGGTTTGCTTCTGACTTCTGGAGCTGCTGTATCTTATGATTTACAATGTGCAATAGTATAGGTGAAAAATGGGCCGGTCACTGTGGTATGCAATGGGTGCAATGGCCATGCGACTCCTGATCTTGCAAGTTTAGATAACTCGAAGCCTACTTGGTAACAATGTAGTATTTTTAGGATGGGTCAAATTGGGTTAGCTTGATCATAACTTATATTTGTACAAATATTATCAACATACCAAGTCTAATTTTATAAATTAAACAATTTTGTTCGAGATAATAACGTGTTTTGAATTTCACTCTTCTTTCTTCGTTGTGAAGGACGAGTCTACACATACCATCCTACCACGGGCCCAAGTGACAACGGTCTCTACTCGCTATATCTTCGAAATTAAAGTCCCTACCACATGTCTCCTTCACACAGTCAAAGCTCCTTCAACAATTTGGCATCAACGACTCGGACATCCCATGCACGAGTTTTTCATTCTATTTTGTCTAGCAATAATTTACAGTTTCAAATAAACTCCAAATTGTCTTTGAAACCTTCCAATTTTCGTAGTCATAATATTTTGGATTTAGTTTATTGCGATGTTTGGGGTCCTGCTCCTTCTGTTTCTTTTACTGGTTGTAGATTCTTTTTACTTTGTGTGGACCACCACTCGAGATATATGTGGTTTTACCCTTTAAAACATAAATCTGATGTTTTCTCTACCTTCCAATTGTTTGTTAAAATGGCTGAAAGACAATTCAACACTAAACTCAAACGGGTTCAATCTGATTGGGGGGGTGAATTTCGTACTCTTGCACCTTTTCTTTCTTCACTTGGCATCATTCACCAACGCTCGTGCCCACACACGAGTGAACAAAATGGCATTGTTGAACGCCGACATAGACACGTTGTTGAAACCGGTTTAACCCTTCTTGCTCACTCTCACACTCCCCAACGTTTTTGGGATTTTGCATTTGAAACAGCAGTTTACCTAATCAATCGCATGCCCTCAAGAACCAACTCAAACAAATCTCCTTTTGAATTCCTATTTCACCGACCACCTGATTACTCTTTCCTTCGAGTTTTTGGGTGTGAATGCTTTCCTTACCTACGACCATATAACCCTCACAAAATGGATTTTCGGTCCACCACTTGTGTCTTTCTAGGTTACAGTTTGATCCATCATGGATATCGCTGCCTAGACCTACAAACTGACCGCATCTACATTGCTCGTCACGTGCGATTTAACGAGCACCTCTTTCCTTTCAGCCCACCTGACACAACCACCTTACCCTTACCGGAAGACTCCTCACCATATTACTCTTCCTATCCTACTCCACCTCCACCAAACCATGAACCCAGCCTTGTCCCACATCCCATCACCGAACCTGTCAACCAGCCCGTACCCGAACCTGTCCAGCAAACTGCTTCTGTCCCTATCACCGACCCTCTTCCTGACCCGAACCCATGCTCCTCGGGTGACCATGTCCACACTTCCCAGTCCTCGGCTGCCTCCCAGCCCTCGGCTCGCACTAATCCACCACCTCGTACTCGTCCACCCAATAGGAGGTTCCATAGGTTTAATAAACTCCGGCAATTTTCTAACCCCAATCAACCTGTTTGACACCTTTCAGGTCCTCTACGGACTCAAACAGGCACCTCGCGCATGGTTTGAGCGCCTCAGTAACACTTTGCATCATTTGGGTTTCACTGGCTCCAAAACGGATCCCTCACTCTTTATTCTTAACAATGGTGGAACTTTGGTATATGTTTTAGTCTATGTCGATGACATTATTGTTACAGGCAACAACACCAATGCTATTAATGATGTCATTGCAAACTTGGGCACCTCCTTTGCAGTCAAAGACCTGGGGGACCTGCACTATTTTCTGGGTATTGAAGTTATTCGTCATGGCAGCCACTTAATTCTTTCTCAGCAAAAATATTTTTCTGACCTGATTCAGAAGGCAGGTTTGTCAGATTGCAAAGCAGTTCCCTCTCCTATGAGTACCTCTCAGATTCTCACTAGCAATGACAGTCCAACTCTTGCTGACCCAACCAAGTATCGTCAAATAGTGGGGGCTCTTCAGTATGCTTCCTTATCGAGACCTGACATCACTTTTGCCGTCAACAAAGTATGTCAGTATATGCACACTCCCACTGAAAAACATTGGTCGGCTGTTAAACGGATATTACGCTATCTGAAAGGTACTTCTCACTTTGGCCTTTTTATTCGTCATGGCTCGGGTTCCACCCTACATGCCTTTACTGAAGTCAACTGGAACTCAACTTTGCGGGCCTTTTCTGATGCTGATTGGGCTGGCTGTCCCGATGATCGCCGCTCCACGGGAGGGTTTGCTATATACTTGGATCGAACCTCATCTCATGGAATGCTAGGAAGCAACGACAGTATCTCGCTCCTCTACTGAGTCTGAATATAAAGCCATGGCTGACACTGTTGCTGAATTAACATGGCTAGAGGCCCTTTTACAGGAACTTGAATTGTCTCAACTGTCACTCCTACGCTTTGGTGTGACAACTTAGGTGCCACGACTTGTCTGCTAATCCTGTTTTCCATGCTCGGACAAAGCATGTTGAGTGTGATTATCATTTCGTTCGTGAGAAGGTTTCTAAAGGACAACTACAATCTAGCAATTTTTATAAGTGTAGCTGTTTGACCTGCTTGCCATAAAATATTATCCAAATTGACCCATTTTCACACGAATGGGCCATCTTGAGATTCTTAAACAAATTTTAACTGATCAGCAGAGCCAACAAGGTAGGCGCCATGTCTTTATACGTGCTTTTGACTGGTCTTGCTGTCTTTTTGACTTCAGGATGAAGAGGCTTCACAGGATTGCATCAGAGTTGAAAGTGTTGAGTATCACAATAGCACCAGACGAGGTAAAATAAATAGACTCTAGGGTGTGTGGGGAATTCTAAAAATGTATTTTTGATTTGAAAGTGATAAGTATTGCTTTATACATAAGGACCTGAAACAGAGCTCTTATTAGTGTTACTGGATGCATATCCTATAATTGCTACTTTAAAAAATAATGCTATGTCTTTGTGTTAAAAACTTGATTTACTGTAGACCACCCCTTCCCTAAATACATAAAAAAGATATGTGTCTGTTTAGGTGGCAGTTTTGACTCACTTACCTGTGAAATTGGCCGTCTGGCTATATATCTTTTCTATTGGCCAGAAAATCGTCTAAAATGTAGTTTAAAGGTATAAACCCGTAAATTATTTAATTAATAAAACATTACATCATTAGCAATATAAAATATTGTTTTTCTAATCATATTGACACTAAAGTTATCAAAAAAAAAAAACATTTTTGGACAATTAGTGTTTTGGTCACATTACCCAACATGCTATTTTGCTACCTGTAACATTGTGATATCCAATTGTCGTCTTTATGGAAGATACATTATCTGTAAATGGCACTTCACGATTCAAGATTTTCATACCTAATTACAATATTGCAGAAGATGATCTCATACAAAAAGAACCCGAAAGTGATACTCATATGGACACCTCCAGAACTGAGGAGAAACACGAGCAGCCTGATACTGGATCAAAAAATCCTCCCATACACTCTTTTCTGTTTGGGTTTGATTTTATGTCTGTTGATTCAGATGGAAGGGTTCTAATTTTGTCTGTACCATCATTTCCTCTGAAACAAGTTTCTCCAAGTAAAAGTTCAAATTGTTTGGAGTCTGATTTCAGAGAGTTTCCAGAGATACCTATGGATGTAAATGATGATCTTGTGACATCTTTTAAGAACACCAATGATTTGCAAGAGGATAAACTAGCAGAAGATAATACAAAAGATGACAATACAGTTCTACAGACCAAAATTTGTAATTTAGAGGTATCAAACAGAGAACATAATGACACGAAGATACCTATTGCTGTTGAAGACGACACTCATTTAGTTGATGAGTCAGATACTGATTCTATAGCTGGTGATCTCAGTCCCCGACTAACTAATCTAATGATCAATGGTGTCGTTCCAGAGTCCCCGATTAATAATGGTGAGATTTTATCCCACATTTTAAACGTTTAGTATTATTTTTATGGCATGCATACATTTACTTTTACATTGATGGGCAATAATGAGTTGGCAATTTCAACCTGGTTTTATGAATGGGTTGATTTGGGTTGTGTTTTACTTTTATCTCAGTTCTCAAATGGGTTGAATAAAAGAATTAGTTAAAAGGTAATGGGTGAAATGAGTCGAACAGGTTGAAAGTTGCCCGTTTGTGTATTTAATGCATACACCTCTTTATTTATGGGAATCGTCATTTGTTTAGAGGTTCAGTTTTCGACCCGTTTACCAAATAATAAGTTGATTTTGGCCGTATGTTATTTCTGACAAGTCAAGGTGGCAGAGTTTAAAAAGTTTGGTTAAAATGAGGGATCAAAAGTTCACCAAAGTGTATTCAAATGCTTGAAACCTTCTAAATTGTATTATTATTATTATTTATTTATTTATTTATTATTATTATTATTATTATTATTATTATTATTATTATTATTATAAATTTAATAGCATAGTTTTGAGGTTTTATTGAATATACATTAATTATAGAAATTATTGAGAATAACAGTTGAAATCGTCCCATCATTCAACCTCTAATCATTATCATATTAGTTATTATATTCTTATAATTTACAATTGTGAACGTTCTTTCCGTTACATTTATGTAACAACACAAACACATTTAAGGTTTTGCAGGCACATTAAATAAAGTGAAAAGTTGTATGACCCCAGATATTGATATGGTCCCCGTTGCCTGTGTATCTTTAGGCCAGAGTAAGAATGACGAGGAGTTTAAAGAGATTACTCCTAATAGAAGAAATTTGGGTATGACGGAAGAAATACGCACCCCAATAAGTGATTCAATAAGTAATTCTTCAGCAAAGTGCACTTCTGCTGCCAAGTCTATGGGAGAATTCCGAACTCCTTTGACAAAGTTGTCGAATAATAGTTGCAGTAAAGACTGGATAATTAGTTCCGGAGAAAAATCAGTTAGTCAACCAAAGCCAAAGCTTAAACGGTTACGGAAGTATGGTGATATAGAAAATGGGAATTTGCTAGACAAGGAAAATATTGTTTGCCACTCATCAGTTCCTGGTAGATCACGTGCTCGATTGGATCATCCTCCCAAGAAACATGCTAGAGGTACATTGCCTATCTTTTGCTGTTTTCAAGCTCTTATGATGCTCTCCTTGTAGGACATAGGGGGTGTTTAGATCTGCTTTGAAACTAATTATAGCGACTTTAAGTCGTAATAACCTGTTTCAAGTGTTTCAGGTGTTTTTGAAATGAAAATGGGTGGGTCGGGGCCGAATGAATAACAGGTCAACACGGACAATGTATTTGTATGGGTCGAAATGGTTTGACCTTAACATATTTGTCCAAAGTTTTTATTACTTATTTAATAATACTTAGTGTGCCATTTCTAATGAAAAACTATATTTTGAATAACTTAATTAAGGTGATTTTATACATTAAAATTTTTGTGTTTCTTGTGAGACTTTCTAGCCGCTTGACCCTTTTCGTGTTAGCTACTATTTTTTTGCTTCTAATATCTTTTAGAAGACAACCTAAATTATAAATAAATTTGTGGAAATTGCCACCTCTGTGTAAGAGCGATTATTCTAATAATCAGATCTAGAGCAGATGAGAAGTGTAAAACTGGGAAAAGTGCTTATTCAGATAAGTGTAAAACTGAATGCATGTCCCTATCTTTAATCAACTGATCAGCTGAATTTGATTCTTTTATCACTTTAATACGCACAACCAAACACCCTGTTAGATTTTTTATATGGTATACTTAGTGTCTATATCTGTAACCAGGTGACAGGAAGCTGTTAAATGATGCCCGAGATTTTATCGACGATGAAGCTGAGTAAGTCCATGCTTATCTTAATTCTTAAGGCTGTTAATTGTTATTTCCATTACCGAGGTTCCAATTATGACCCAATTTTTTGAATGGGTTGATTTGGTTTGTTTTTTCTAAAAAATCTCAAACGGGCCAAAATTGGCCAAAAGGGATGAAACTTGTCCGGAGCCTACATGTTAAATGCATACTTCCTAAATTATATTACTAACAGATGTTGATTATCTTTATGAGAATATTGCTTCTGTAATCATAAGTAACACATTAACTATATTTAAGAAGCTCTAAACAAATGGGGAAAGATGTTTTCATGTGAACTCAATGTTTTGAGTTTTGACCCATCACAGAGTGACCTGTTTCAACCCGAATCCATTTTGACAACGATATTGTGCTAAAAGACCAACTTTGTGATGGCATTACTTTCATCTGTTTAAATAAAAGTTGTGGTTTTTATTCTCAGGGCGTCTTCAGAAGCCTCAGGTGATGAGGAAATTGACAACGATCAAGACTGCTATGGTGGTAGTTTCATAGATGACAGGATAAATCCAACAATGGCAAATACACAGGCAGAAACTTCTCAAGTTGATATGATGGCCATCTATAGGTTCGTTCTTTTAATTTTGAATCATTTTATCTGTTTATCCTAATTCGATATTTTCTGTATGAAAGATACAGAACCCTAGTTGAAGAAGTTATAATAAATGACAACCTGGATGGAAGTTTCCTTTTTTATTTATTTATTAGTTACTGTTCATAAAATTTGTTCATGTATATTACATGGCAGGCGGTCTTTACTCACTCAATCACCAATAGTAGATTTTAGTCCCGACAACATTGTTCCCATTGACCAAAAGACTGACAGTGGAAGTGCTGAAGCAACAACAAATCCACATCTTCATACTAATGGGAACTCATCATCCGTCCATTTGAATACCGATAATTCTGTTATTAATATCAACACCAACTCCTCTGAAGCCAATGAAAACAGAAAAAGAAAGTTGAGCTTTTTGCATGGTGATCCGCTTCCTATCCGTAACTTAGAGGCAGAAGTTTTTAACAATCCTGAAGCTGCTGCTAAAGAACCGACATGGCAAATGGGTAACTTAGAGGCAGAAGCTTTTAACAATCCTGAAGCTGCTGCTGCTAAAGAACCGACATGGCAAATGGATGCATTTGACGATGATGCGTTCTATGAAGGGATTGATCTTGATGCACTGGAGGAACAAGCTGCCACAGAATTGAGATTGAAATCAGAGTTGTTGAACGCAAAACCCAAGAACCAAGATTTAGAATTTTTTGATGCTCCTTCCTTTGACTTGGGATTTTGATAGTAACTTAATTCACATGATAGTGATTTTAGGTAGGTGTTGTAAATATATTTAGAGTTGATGTGTATAGTTATCATAGAGGAACAATTGTGGTAAGTGGTGATATATACAAGATTTGTATATCGTTTTGAACAAATTAACATGGGATTAAATCAATAGTGTTAAACTATGAAGCATTGTTTGACAATCCTTTCTTTTAGATACATCCTACTTAATTTATGCAAATGAAAGAATTAAAGAATTTTGTAAAGTCATTTTAAGTTGAAAGAGGCAGATTTGTTTGAGGAAATTGTTGTTCAATACTCATTAGTCTTATATTGTTCAATCCATGCTTAAGATCCCGAATGTTTATGGAACATTGCAGTAAAGTGTGAATTTCACAACACCGGTATATAACAATGCAAAAGCAGAATGATCTCCGTAACATCTGTAATAGAAAAGGTTTGGAGAACTTTGACATTCGATTGTGGTATACCACAATCATTCATTACTTGCTTCATCATATCATTGCAACAGTGGCAGATGTATAAGACATGTCTGTTGTTAGCACCAGAAATTAGAGTCAATCATGCGTGTTGCTTGCTTAACCATACCTCAGCTCGTCAATCCTTTTCTACCAAGGCTTAAAATGACTACATTATCGTACTCATTGATAAGGATCAAGATTCTCTCAAGTTAAAGTCAGTCATGTTGCTTTTATTGTGATAGTGAATTAATAAGTGGTTTAGGAGTCACTTTTTTTGTAATGAGTACAATATTTGAACTCTTTGATTTAGCTAACAGGTAACAAGTTTAACATACCATCATATCAGAACATACAACTACCTTAAAGTAAAACCACGTCTTTATTTATCAACTTAACACAAGTTCTACATACATCTACATATACATGCACATATATTGGTTGATTCAGAGATCATTACAATTCTAATATCACTAATACAAACACCATCACATGAAACCTGCCCGGTAGGCCTCTATTATTAGTCTCACCTGACCAGGGATGAAAATATTATTCCTAAGGGATGAACTTTGTTTGGTGATTTTGTTTTCTGTTGGTTGATGTTAGGACCCGGCATGCGTTGTGCTACGTCCTTGTTTTTCATTTTCTTCTTCAGGCTTTGTTGCTGGTTGTTTATTTGCGCGTAACTGAATCCAACAGAAGACATTATTGATTGACTTAATTTGCTAGTATGTTTTATGACTTGCAAAATATGAGTTTTGAGAACTTGGTATTTATAGGGATCGAGAAGTCTAAAGGGCCAATGGTTATGGCAATCCATGGCTTATTGCTATCTATCTCCTTTTGTATTTAAAGTTTTTAAAAAAAAGGCTAACAGTAACACTACAAAAAAGACTAATTAACTAGTTCAACCCACTTTAATTTGAGCACTAATAATGACATATTTGTACCTAGACTAAAGGGGTGTTTATTTTTCGCTTAGAGCGAGCTCAATCAATTGTTTTATCTTATTGGGAGGTTCACAAAAACCCATTCAATTAAGTGGTTAATCTAGACATGCTTCCAAACCACTTAATTTAGTAAACAACCCTTAAACCAATTCGATTCCTATGTATGAGTTAGATTCAAATGACAATAAAAATTTTAAAATATAAAAGATGTGAAATAACTATAACCGAGATGAATCAATTTTAGTTAGATCTATCTATATTCATTTAGTTGCATTATATTGTATTTTCTATCTTAAAATTATATGCGTATACTTCACTAAATTAAGTGAATCATTTGTACATTTCGTCCTCAATATGTTAAATACGTTGCTAATAATACTTTACATTCTTTTCACTTCAAAATTTACCTTCCAAACTCAATGAGATGCATCTAAATGAATATAAATGCATTCAAGTCGATGCATCTCAAATGTGTCATTATAAGTATTTCTCATCCTTCTCATACAATTTTTTTTTCACCAGATCTCTACCTACTCTGGATACACATAAAAAATGTACTCCATATGTCTCAAAATAATTGTCTCCTGACAAAAAATACACAGTTTAAGGAAAATATAATTACTATTGCTTTCACTATCAAACTTGTTACCAGTTTTACTCTTAACTAACTAATTAATGCATTCTTTAAAGATTGAAATAACAATTCATACGAGAATATGGTAAACTCGGTCAAACTTCTATATCTATATTTAGTAGTAAACATTTAAAATGGGATATCTGAAAAGAAAATGTGAACTATTAATTTAGGATGGAGGGAGTAATAGCTAACCGGATACATTTAGAAATGATTATCAATATCTAAAATAGAGAAAAATGTAGGAGTCATATAAATAAGAAGCATATTAACAGTACGATGTCTATAAGACTGGGCGTTATGGTGCCATTCACCACCCGTGGTGAGGCACCAGTACGTGTGAAAGACCATGACGTTTCATCATCACCGCGCGTAGAAGAGGAGAAATCGAGTTGGTCAGGTGGTGGAAACCACCTAATGTAAATTTTCTTTATGTTTGTGTTGTGTGGGGTGTATTTGTGAGTATGTTTGTTTGAAGTAGGGTTTTTATGTGTTTGATTAGGTGGTGCCCATCGCGCATGTTAGGTGATTTGCTGAAAAATGATGCAACATTGAGGTGAAGGTGATCGGTTAGATGACCGTTACACCCGAACTAAGTATAAAACAATTGATAATCATAGTACGGCAAAGTCGGTAGAATGAAAAAGTTTGAAATAAAGTTGATGGTAACCGGCTAGTCTTTACATAAGGAAATATTGGTATGATTAATGGTGTTTAACGTCTGCATTTTGGTCACATTATTATTTGCTACAACTATCCTTACCCAAGATCAAAATTAATTAAGTTGGCCATATTTGCATTTAGATTATTGTTTTGGAAAATGTATGAACGTGGCACTGATACATAGATAAGAACCGAGGCACCAAGATCTTTTTTATATCATTAGAGGATGGTCCATCAAGGTTCCACATATCCCATTATCAACCATTGACTTTCACTCACTTTCTTGATTTGAAATTATTATTATTGTGTCACACAACAACGGGTATCATTCGGATACAAATCTTTTGGTGAAATTATTATTATTATTGTCAATTTTGGATATGTAGTTTCGGTTCCAAAAACAGTTGCTTATGGAAGTTGCTTTATAAGGAAACTTGGATCATATATCATAGAGTTATGGTGATAGTTAACTGAAAATGAAACGAACATTGAGGAAAACTGCCATCTCTACGGCTCTATAAATCAACATCGTAAAGTTTGGGCCCTTTTGCGATTCCGTAATGAGTTCATGTTTGTAAAAAAAGTATTTTTAGGTTTTTGCTAGTATCAATAAAATTGATCTTCAAAAAGAAAATCTTTTTTATCACCAAACATTACGGCTTCCTAGGATGTAATGCAATGATTCATTACTGTTATTAATCATGTTTAGTTGGTATTATAGGACGAAATGAAATCGACAAGAAAAAAATTAAAATACATTTTTAACGATCATTTTCATTCTCACTTTAATTACAACATATCAAACACTACGTAAATACAATACACATATATCCTATTAAAAGGCACTGACATTATAATATAAAGAGAAACACCAAAATTACCAACAAAGTATATATTGTATAGATAATATACATATACGTTGTTAGTAATTCTCACTATAGAATATTAGAAACTAGAAAATCAATTTAGTTCACCTAAAAATAGTACATAACTCAGGAACTAAGGATAGAAGTTAAAATATGATAGTGTAGGATGAAATGAACATTTACAAAGTCAACATTTCAAACTAAAGTTAACCGATCCGTAAGAATTTACAACTAACTTTTTGTGACCGTCTTAACCTTAGCATATACGTATAATCATAACAAGAAATTCTAAAAAAATATATCCCCAACTTATCCAAAACCCTACCACAAATAAAAAAGGAAAAAATGGAGGTTTGCATCATGGGATATAGTGGCCAAAAGCGAAAAATGGTGGGATTTGATTTTTCCGCCATCAGATAATAATTGGCCTATTGTTTCTGAAAACAAATGTTTGACAGCAAATATTTGGGAGTATTTTGAAGCAAAGCAATTAACGGTTTAAATATGATGCTTGTTCGGTATGCTGTAACTGAGCAAACGAAGGTCTTCTGCGAGATCTTATATGATAACTAAATACGATGGTCAAAAATATATTATACCAACCATCGAGACCAAATACACAACCCTGTGGATTAGTCGGCCATGCCAAAAAATCGAAAACCATGATTACCAAAAAGAATACATAGTATTTTGATGATCCATCTTAAGTTTTAATTAATATATACAACATAAAATTAAACAACTTTCAGAACTTTTTTTTAGAAGTGAATTTTGAGACCCAAATATATAATGAGGTGTATATTTTGAGGCTCTTAAAAATTTGATGCCATGTACGGTAGCGTACCTCGCACACCATCGTATACGACTTTGCTTGTTTGTGTTTTTTTGAACATAACTTTGCTTGTTTGTTTGTTAACAAACAGCTATTGGTTAAATTTTATATCACCGTTTTATTTCAAAACGTTTCATAAAGTAACATTTAGATCTTGTCGTTAGTGTTTGCCTCTCAAATTACATATGTACATTTATTATTCATTTAAGTAGTTTATGTTAAGAGCATGCTAGGGTAGCATAAAGTTTACATAAAATCTCTCACCGACGCACACGCCGACGGTTTTTGTGGGATTCACATCTCACAAAACTATTCAACCGACATGTCGGTGGTCGGTGATTTTTCGTAAACTTTATGCGGATGTAGCAAATTTCTTATGTTAATGTGTATATGTCTTTTTACGTCATTTTACATTTTGTGGGTACCGTTACAACTACGTCAGGGGCGGACAAGGTAGTTTCCAGGCACCACTTCGAAAAACCATTAAAGTCGAATAGTCGATGCGTTAAGTTTTTTGGAGACTTACCTTAGTTTTGTGTTAGGAACCACCTTGTATATAGTGAAGACATGAACTTGTTTGTAGAAAGTATGTCATGGTCGTAGAGGAATTTTTTCTACCCTTTATTTTGGCTACCAATTCGACAAATCTCCACCATCCATCTAGTTTAAGGATTAACCTAAGATTTAATACTTAAACCCAAGTCCATGTTTTTTCTTGTCTTTTGTCTTCCTTTTTATTCACCTTTTTTTTTTTTTATTTCATTTTATTTTAGAGTAAACCCAAAATACATCCTGTGGTTTACCCCTGCTTCGCACCATACATCCCTCTCTTAAAAGTTTCAATAGATACATCACTCCGTTAGTAAAAGTTAACCTATATACATCCCTCGGTTAAAATAAGGACTAACGGTGCAAATTATTTCTCCGTTATCTCCGAACGAGATATAAAATATTTACACTGTTAGTCCTATAGGTTAACGGTATTTGCACCGTTAGTCATTTTTTAAGTTTTCATCCGTTTTTTTATGTTTTTTACAATTTCGTATGTTTTTTTACGTTTTCGTCTGTTTTTTAGGTTTTCGTTCGTTTTTTTTACGTTTTCTTCCGTTTTTTATGTTTTCGTATGTTTTTTTTTTACGTTTTCGTCCATTTTTTTAAGTTTTCTTCTATTTTTTTACCTTTTCGTCCATTCTTTTGCGTTTTTGCCTGTTTTTTTTACGTTTTCGTTAGTTTTTTTACATTTTTGTCCGTTTTTTTACATTCTCGTCTGTTTTTTCACTATTTTATCTGTTTTCATTCACATTTATCTGTTTTCGTCGATTATTCCGCGTTTTCGTCCATTTTTTTTTATGTTTTTGTATCCATTTTTATCCATTTCATACATATAATATATATGAAAACGGATAAAAATGTATGAAAATGGATAAAAACGTATGAAAATGGATAAAAATGTTTCTTTATCGATTTTAAATCACGATTTTGACCCCTTTTCATACAGAAATCGTGATTTAAAATCGATAAAGAAACATTTTTATCCATTTTCATATGTTTTTATCCATTTTCATACTTTTTTTTATCTGTTTTCATACATATTATATGTATGAAACGGATAAAAACATAAGAAAAATGGATGAAAACGCGGAATAATCAATGAAAACAAAAAAAATTATATGAAAACAGATAAAAAAAAGTGAAAGAAACAGACGAAAACGTAAAAAAACAAACGAAAACGTAAAAAAACTGATGAAAACGCAAAAAAACATGCGAAAACGGACGAAAACGTAAAAAAAGGGCAAAATGTCAAATAAACGGACGAAAACGTAAAATAAACGGACGAAAACGTAAAAAAACAGACGAAAACGTAAAAAAACGGACAAAAACGTTAAAAAGTAGACGAGAATGTAAAAAAAACGGATGAAAACGTAAAAAAACAGACGAAAACGTAAAAAAAGGGTAAAAAACTTAAACAAACGCATTTAAACGTAAAAAAAGCGAACGAAAAGTAAAACGGAATAAAACGTAAAAAACGGACGAAACGTAAAAACGGACAAAAACGTAAAAACGGACGAAAACATTAAAATGACTAACGGTGCAAATGCTGCTAACCCTGAGGACTAACGGTGTAAATATTTTATATCTCGTTAGGAGATAACGGAGAAATAATTTGCAACTGTTAGTCCTTATTTTAACCGAGGGATGTATATATGTTAACTTTACTAACGGAGTGATGTATCCGTTGAAACTTTTATGAGAGGGATGTATGGTGCAAAAAGGTAAACCACATGGATGTATTTTGAGTTTACTCTTTATTTTATTTTTGTTGATTCCGCTTTTATTATAAATGAACATTTTTTTTTTTTTAATTCGCATTATTCGCGCTTTTTATTAGTGTTTTTTCCGCTTACACGTTTGATGTTTTCATCTGCTTCGTCCGCTTTCCAACGCTTTCCTTCATTTTCTTACGCCGCCTGCTGCTCATTTTCATACGTTTCGTCCGCTTTCACACGTTTTGTTCGCTTTCTTACGCCGTCCGCTTTTTACGTTTCGTGTTTTTCGTCCGCTTTTATACGCCGTCCGCTTTCCAACGTTTTCCTCCATTTTCTTACGCCGCCGATTTTTACCGCTTTCATATGTTTCGTCCATTTTCAAATGTTTTCGTCCGCTTTTTTATGTTTTCATGTTTTCGTCATTTTATACGTTTTCGTCCGCTTTTATACGCTTTAACCGCTTTCATAGGTTTATATACGATTTCGTCCGCTTTCATATGTTTTCGTCCGTTTTATATTTTCTTCCATTTTAGACGCTACCGCTTTCACGTTTGCTCGTTTACACGTTGCTCGTTTCACACTTCGCCCGCTTTTTTAGGTTTTCATGTATTTCGTCCGCTTTAGACGCTTTTGTCTCTATTTTATGTTTTCATGTATTTTCGTCCGTTTTCAAACGTTTCGTCCGCTTTTTACGCTTTCTTCCATTTTAGACGTTTTCGCTTTTGACGCTCGTCCGCTTTATACGTTTTCGTCCGCTTTCATCCGCTTTTATAAGCTTTTGTCCATTTTCGACGTTTTATGACGTTTTGTCCGCTTTCATACATTCTTATACGTTTTCATTCATTTTTTTTACGCTTTTGTCCGCTTTCGACGTTTTCATTTTGATATTTGTAAGTGACACTTATTTATCTCTTGTGATATAACACCGTAAGAAAGATGAAGAGTATTACATTCTTTATCATGTATGTGTTATCATTGGGATAATCAACTAAGAATGTGATGATTCGATGATTGGGGTTATTTGTGTTTTGAAAATTTTAGGAAGATTTTATGTTTTATGCTATTATAAAATATTAGAAAGTTTTCAATCGAAAACAAGAGATGTTATGATACTTTTGTTAGACTTGTGGTGGATTTTTCTATTTAATAGATACATTGTGCATGTTTCGATAGGTTTATCGCTGATTTAAAAATATCTATAGTTGAATCGCCAAACCAAATAAGCTATGGTCAAGAAAGCACATCTTTATAAACAAACTAAGCGAAGCTCAAACACCGTGATATGACACATGATATCGCGGTGATATCACCACTTGTAATATCACACGATATCACACGTGATATCATGCGTGATAACACGTGATATCACATGTGATATCGTGTGATATCACCGGTGGTAGTATGTGTGATATCATAGTTTATATCACCGTGATATCACCGATGATATCACTGTGATATCATGTGATATCAAAAGCGGTGATATCACCCGTGATATCATGTGTGATATCACGGTGTTTGAGCTTGCTAAGTTTGTTGTGTTTTCTTCAACCATAGCTTCTTTAGTTTGTTGATTCAACGATAGATATTTTAAATCCTCTATAAAACCCATCAAACATGCACAATGTATCTATTAAAAGAAAATGTCACCACAAGTCTAACCAAAGTATCATAACATCTCTTGTTTCTCGTTAAACACCTTTTTAATATTTCATATTATCATAAAACACAAAATCTTCCTAAATATTTTCAAAACACAAATAAAAAAATGAATGAATCATCACAGTTGATATAATAAGTGATGTATATTATTATTTCTTTCATATATACTTGGTAAAATACTAAATTTTATCACATTTGGTAAGAATGTAATATTTCACATTCTTAGTTGAGTATCAAAATTGATAACACATACATGATGAAGAATGTAATATTCTTCATCTTCCTTATGATGTTATATCACAAGAGATAATAAGTGCCACTTAAAAATATCAAAATGAATAAAATGAAGCAAACTATGAAAATAGAGATTTGAAATATTCTCAAATTCAAACAAGTGTTGCATTAAATTAGCATTTTTTGAACAAAATAAGAATTCACCTAAAGAGACTTTAATCATTTTATTTCTACTAAGAGTATAATATCACAAGTGATAGATAACACTTGGTTGCATTAAAAAATATACGCTTGTCAATTGCGATGAAAGGTACAAAACTATCATGTAATCGAAAATTATAAAATATTAGAAAACACATAGGTGATAATATATAAAACATACAGAGCAATGAAATATCTCGGGTGATATTAAAGGTTAAAAAACATGCTTGTTTGTTTATGAAATATTACAAGTGATATTAGACATTAATTTTTTTTTATAAAATATCACAATTGATATTAGACATGTAATATAATAGAGTTTAATAATAAGCATGAAAACGTATGAAAATAGACGAAACGATAAAAAACTACAAAACGGATTTAAACGGACTAAAACGTCTCGAAAATGGAAAAATGTATAAAATGAATGAAAAGCGATAAAACGCCTTAAAAGGGACGAAATGTATAAAACGGACAAAACGTATGAAAACGGACTAAAACGTTCGAAAATGACGAAAGCGTCTAAAATGGACGAAAACGTAAAAATAGACGAAACGATATAAACCTATGAAACCAATGAAAACGATAAGTGGACGAAACGTCAAAACGAAGAAAACGATAGAAACGGATGAAAGTACATGAAAACGAAAACAAACGAAACGTATGAAAATGGACGAAACGTATGAAAATGGACGAAACGTATGAAAACAAACGAAACCTAAGAAAACGGACGAAACGTATGAAACGGACCAAAACATAAGAAAACGGGCGAAAGCGTCTAAAAACGTATGAAAACGGACTAAAACGTATATAAATCTAGGAAAACGGATGAAAACGTATAAAAACGTCTGAAAACGGACGAAAACGTATAAAAACGAACGAAAATACATGAAAACGTAAGAAAACATATGAAAACGGACGAAAACATATGAAAACGAACGAAAAGGTAAGAAAATAGACGAAAACATAAGAAGATGGACGAAAACGTAAGAAAATGGACGAAAACGTTGAAAAACGGACGAAACAGATGAAAACGGACGAAAACGATTAAAACAGAGGAAAACGATGAAAGCGAAAAAACGCGAAAAAAAGCGTGAATAACGCAAATTAAAAAAAAAAAAAAAAAAAACCGTTAATTCATAAAAACGGAAAATAATAAAAAGACAAAAAGAAAAGAAAAAAGTTTAATAAAAAGAAAGACAATAAAAAAAACATGGACTTAGGTTTAAGTATTAAATCTTAGGTTAATCCCACCATTATATTATACTAAATGGATGATGGGATTTATCCCCAGTAAACATGAATTTTAAGAAGAAAATAAAGTGCCTCCATGGTCGTAAGTAGAAGATGACTTATAAGAGAAAGGGTGAAAGCTAAAGGTACGCAACGTACTTTTTCAGAATTACACATCTAGCTAATATATTTTGTTAAAGGTCAAAGCTAGCTAACATACTTTCAAATTTCACTCGATCTAGCTAATATGACCTGTTGGTAGTAGGTTACCAAGTCACCTTGGGGAAAAATTTGCGCAGTTAGTCCTCTAGGACTAACGACCGTTAGCTAGATGATAACTATCGTTAGAAAAAAAAAAAAAAAACTTTTAAAATAAATTTACTTTTTTAAAAAATTTCAAAAAATTTACGTTTTTTTTTAAATTTTTAAAAAAATTTAAAATTTTACGTTTTTTTATAAAAAAAATCTTACGCTTTTTTTAAAAAATTTAATTTAAAAAAATTAAAAAATTTTACGTTTTTTTTTTTTTAAATTTTCGTTTTTTTTTTTTGTAAAATTTTACGTTTTTTTAAAACTTTACGTTTTTTTTTTTTTTTTTTTTTTTTTTTTTTTTTTTTTTTTTTTAATTTTACGCTTTATTTAAAAAATTTAAAAATTAATTTTTTTATATTTTTATGTTTTTTTATAAAGTTTACGCTTTTTTTAAAAAATTTAAAAGTTTTTTTTTTTTTTTTTTTTTTTTTTTTTTTTTTAACGGCCGTTAGTCCCGGAGGACTAATCTGCTAAATTTTTCGCCAAGGTGACCTGGTAACCTACTACCAACAGGTCATATTAGCTAGATCGAGTGAAATTTGAAAGTATGTTAGCTAGCTTTGACCCTTAACAAAATATATTAGTTAGATGCAGACTCGAAAAGACGTCACAGACTTTTAGTTTTCACCCTAAGAGAAAATGTAAGCGACATTGCGGAGAAGAAAGAGATAAAAGAAAAATATGGAAAAAGAAAGTTTGTAGGTTTTACCTTTTGCAGCTTTTAAGCTTCCGTACTTTGCTTTTTGTGATATTAGTTTTCAAAACAAATATATTTTCCTTCTTTTAGCTTTTATTTATATTTAGGATGCATTTCGTATGTAAATGAGTTTGGTTTAAGATTTGAATTTGGTATAAAATTTGAATTTGTTTTTGGTTTTGTTAAAATGTAGGAGAAATAAATTAATATTATTTATATAATTATATAAAATAATGTTGTAATAAAATATACTATTGTAATATAAATGTAGAGAGAGATGGAGAAGTGATTAAAGGGTCTCCCACTTCATTTACACAAATCAAACCAAAACCTACCTATATGGTCCACTATCAATCTTTCATTCCAAATTCCATTCATCATTTCTAAACTATAAACCAAATAAATATTAAGGGTCCGTTTGTTAAGGCACTCTGAAATAGGTTTTGTGTTGAAAAAACTTTAAGTTTTTGTTTGATTATTTTTTTTTTGAAAAGATGAATAGGAGTTAGAATCAAAAAGTGATAGTAGGTAAAATAGGTTGGTTTGAGATGAGTTTGTGTATTTTGGTGAGCCATTTCATTTTTCTCTCTTCATACGATGGACTTCTCTATATTTTTTTTATAGTTTCTCTTGCAATTTTAACATTCAAATGACATATTCTATTTAAAATTTATTATAAAATATATTTAAATAAATATAATTCTCCCTCTTAAACCTACACCAAATCCAAATCCTATATCAAAAATTCAAATCCTAATACAACCCTACTTATAAACCAAACGGACCCTAAACTTGCCAAAAAATAAGGGAGGACAAAACTTGGGATTTTCGTCGCCGAGAGTTCAAACCTCATGGTTTTTGTGTCAATGAGGTCCCTTGACCCGTTTCCCCCCGGTCAACGTCCGTTTTGCCTAATATTTTCAAGGGCATAATAGACAACTCACATTTTTGACTTAAATGTAACCCAAGCGAATTTGGCAAGTAAACGTTAAGGACCAACCGTGAAATAAGAATAAATCAATGACTATGCAAATTGATTATATCTTCCCTGATACGCTATTTATTTTTGCGCTCGAACCAATAAATCCACCCACCAAACCCATACCTACGCATTAATAACCCAAACCTTTATCGAGGCCATCACCTCAAAATCAAAAACCAAATCCAAACCCTCATTTCAAGAACTCAAAAAACCAACTCAAATTCCAACAATACCATGTTGTTTGGAGATAATGACTAATATGCCAGATTATATTAGCAACATGCCAAATAATGTGATCACTAATATTTTGAATTATTTGCCAGTAAAAGATGCGGTGAGGACCAATAACTTAGCGAGAAACTGGAGGTATAAGTGGACTTTACTCACCGATCACATAATTGATGAGGATTTATTTTATTATTTACCAAATAGGTTTGATGGGAAGCATATAACTAGACTTTTACTTCAACTTAAAGGTCTCATAAGAAGGTTTGTCTTCTTCATAGAGCCCAAAACATTGTGTCGACAAGAAGGCTTGAATTATGAAGAGATTAAGGATTGGCTTTTGGTTTTGTCTCGGGAAGGAATTGAGGAGCTGAAAATTAGAAACTGGTATGGTGAACCAGTTATGTTGCCAACCCAACTTTACTCTCGTATGGAGTTGAAACATCTGGAACATCATTATTGTACGTTTCCTACTTTGGAGTGTTTTTGTAGTTTTCCAAATCTATTGAGCTTATAATTGTGTTTTGTAAATTTTCAAAGCGATACTTTGGGAGTTTATTTCTCGTTGTCCCTTACTTGAGTTGCTAAAAATTAACCTTGCTACTAAAAACGAGATGAGACTCATGGAAATTGCAAAACTCATAAATATCAAGAAGTTATATTTGTCATTCGGTGTTTGGAACTAGACGACGACAATCACAACTTCCAATATCTTTCAGCTGACAAGTCTTCCAAAACTTGAGAAGCTTACATTGGTTTTTCAGGATGGCAAGGTAAGACAAATTTGAGTTTTTATAATTCAAATTACAGAATGTTAAAGTAATCTCTAATACTTATGAAATGTAATCTTTAAAACTTACGAAAAGTGGACTTTTGTAGTTGTTGGTAGAAGCTAATTCCAGAAAGAATGTGTCTGTCGCCTTTCTATGCCTCAAGACTCTTAATCTATCCGGAGTGGATTTTGGGAATAATATTATGGTATCATTCATCATTGAAATGATTTGTGGATCTCCAAATTTGCAAATGCTAGAAACCATGTAAGTGAAATGCATATGTATCAAATAAATCATCTTAAATTGCCATGGTTGTGCATCTCAATACTATCTCATTTTGCAGGCTTCATACAAGCTTAATGTTCTACCTTTGAAACTTTCTTCATTTGATTTAGACAACAACACAATGGGGTCGTTGCAGCTTAAGAGTGTGGTGTTTCAATCTTTTCCTAGATCAAAGAATGAAATATCTTTAATAAATTTTATACTTTCGTGTTCCCCCTTGCCGAAGAAAATTTATATCAGGGTCAGCAATTTGAGTGGCGATGAGACTGAAAATATCAAGATGAATTGGGAGTTGGCTGAAAGTCGTTGAAACTCCCGAGCTTCCTCACAGCTGGAATAGACTTTTAGTGTAATAGTTTATGTATGGGTTGAATACCCTATGACAGTTAATCTTACATATGGTACTTTTCTATTTTTGCATTTGGTTTGATTAAATTTAGCTTCTACATATGTTGTTGGTTGTGCATATATTGGTGATGCAAATGTCCCATTTAGCATTTATAGTTTGACTATAAAAAGTCAAATTGTAAATGGTAAATGGCATGAGGCAAAGTCCCATTTAGCATTTCCATTTTGACTATAAAAAGTCAAACTGCAAATGGTAAATGGCATGAGGCAAATGTCCCATTTAGCACTTCAAGTTTGACCATAAAAAGTCAAACTAAAAATGGTAAATGGCATGAGGTAAATGTCCCATTTAACATTTCCAGTTTGTCTATAAAAAGTCAAACTGCAAATGGTAAATGGCATGAGGCAAAACTCCCATTTAGCATTTGCAATTTGGATCAAATGTTGTCCAAAATATTATACATAAAAATGACAAAAACTAGAAAATATTGAGACAATATTTATAAGGGGGTCTTTGGATATGATTTGCAAGTTTGACTTTAGAAATTGTGTATACAAATGCTATGGTGTATTTTACTCATTAATTAAATAGAAAAGATAAAGTTGTCCTTTCAGGTTCAGGGACCAAATGTGAACAGTCAAGTTATTAATGGGCGGAAGATTTAAGTATCACAGCGGCAACCTAGAAAAATTTAGGGACCAATTGTGAAAACAAATTCATTGCTAGCCCCCTTGACCGTCTCTTTCCTGACACGCTATTTATTTCTACGCGCGAACCAATAAACCCATCCAGAACCTTTTCCTCACACATTTTCCAATGGAAGATTTCTATCTCGAATGAACTAATGGAGGTCGTTGGTTCATCGCGCTATATGAGCGTATGGGCTTGTGGTTTGGGCAAGAAGCTGCAGAAGAAGGATGTTTTGCAAAGCTAATTCATGTCTGAATTGATCATCTAAAGAGGATGATCATCAAGCGTAGGGAGCTGATTGTGGAGAACGAAGCTTTGGGACAACATGGTATGGCGATTGACAGTTTGGATGCGTTAAGAGAAACCCAGGCCAGGCACACCGAGCTACTTGCTCGTTTTATAGATATTTTTGGTGAAACTGATGCTGGTATTCATAAGTCGGGAGGTTATGTTGCGAAAATGACTAAAAATAATTAGTAACTTTTTGGTATTTGATGGGAGTAGGTAAATGGGGTATTTTGGTTACTTGTTTTGGATTATTAGGTTGTTAATAGGGGTATGCAAATGATTTTTTTTGTTGTTAATGATGGGTTGATCTAGTTCTTGTTATTCTTGTAATCTACTATAATCGGTCTTAGCATTTAATCTTCTTGTATTGTGCTATTGGGTGTACTGTTTCTATCAGCAAAAACAAACACCCCTTTCTATCAACAAAACCAAACACAGTGGTTATAATGTTACATGTGTCCAAAATGCAAATGCTTTAGCATTTAATCTTATTGTATTGACAATGGTGTATTGTTTGTTAGTGTTGACAGTGTGATTGAACAACCCAATAGCACAAATTGTAACTTCTTAATTTTTGACTTCTCTAAGTCAAACCTATTTAGCAAATGCCACAAATTGTAACTTGATTTTTTACTTCCTAAGTCAAACCTATTTAGCAATGCACAACCAAACACTATCGCCATAATAACAACCCAATTTTATATTCAAGGTATGCCATGATTAAAAAGCAACAACTTTTATTGATCGATTTCAGTTAAAATATGTTTGACTTCCTTAAGTCAAACACTATGACAATATGTTTGACTTCCCTAAGTCAAACATATTTATCAACGCACAACCAAACACTATAAGTTAAAATAACAATCCAAATTTTTATTGCTCGATTTCATGTTGACAACCATTACAAACTTCTCTATCATCTAAACATACAATTAGTTAGACCCACAACTTTCCCTATCATCCATTTTCTTTCTTTCCTTCCTTTCCCTTAGATACTTAAACACAGCTTCAAGATTTATAATCCTTGTTTCCAAATCATTAACCTTTGATAACCCGATGTCGGCAAGCTCTTATTTGTCCTTCTTAACACCAAACGCTCATCATTGGAGCAATCTTCTTTCCTCAACCCACTGCACAAAGCCTTCCCCTTATCGTTTTGTGCCATTGTTAGTGATTTGTGTTGAATGTGTGTTGCTGGTAACTAGTTGAATGTGTGTTGTTGGTAATAATAGGGTACATGGTTAAGTTAGATTTAACTAAGGTGTAGTGAAAATGTGAGTTGTCTATTATGCCCTTAAAAATATTAGGCAAAACGGACGTTGACCGAGGGAAAACGGGTCAAAGAACCTCATTGACACCAAAACTATGTGGTATGGACTCTCGGCGATGATAATCCTAAGTTTGTTCCCTCGTAATATTTTTTGACAAGTTTAAAGACCAACAATATATTTTACTCTATATTAAAGTTTCATTGTTTTTGTGTTGGGCTTTAATCTATTTCCTGAGGTTATTATTAATGGAGGGTAAATATTGGCGCCATGACGAACCTTTACAAACCTTTTATGGTTTAAGGATAGGATGGCGCCTTGGAGGTCAAGTGGTGTTGCGTTTCCATCGTGATATGTTAGTCCTAAATTTTTTATTTTTTTATTTTTTCCTTTCCAAAAGGCATTAATATATATATTAAAAGAAAAAACATGTGTAAGCCATACAAGATAGAACAAAGACGACAACTTACGACCGCAAAACTTTTTATCTCGATACTCATGTTACAATAAACATGATGCGATTAGTTAACTCATCGACTTGATTTTCTTTTCACTTTTCTTTTTACCTTCACAAGTCGAGGAACCATTCTAGAGTTTGGGTTGGGTCTGCCACTGTTACCACGTTATTAAAAGTTTTTATCAAACAAACATGTATTGCTAACTGCTACTGTTATGTTTCACCAAACATACAGGTAATGTCAAAATCTATAAAAAAAATTAATCCCAACTTAACATATAACAGTTATATACTACTTTTACTCAGTAGATTTTAACAATATATACAATTAGTCAATTAGGCTTAGACTTGATGAAATTCTAAGTCGTAAAGCTATAAATTATTTGATATATTTTAAATAAACAATGGGACTTATATATTTTATATTAATATGCTTAATTACTCATGTAAATTGTCATAAACAATGTAACTTCTTTTTTAAAAGATACAGAGTAATTATCAAGAAATATTAACGACTTTTCAATCCCAGATATTACAACTTTGGCTCAAATTATATTAGTTCTAACATTTATTTTAAATGCCTTGTGACTTTTTTATGTTAAATTAAAAATAGAAGAATAGGATTATAGCAATTAGTTCTACTAAACCATGAACACAAAGAGATCTATTTTGGTGCATAGAAGACCATGAACCATGAACATATTAATAAACCTATATAAACCAACCAAAGATCCATCTACATGTAATTAAAAAAAACTAGAACCTAAGTACCAAATAATAGTTCCAACAAAAAAAAAAAAAAAAAAAAAAGGTACCAAATAGAACTTTGAATATCTACAAACCAAACAAGTCACTCAAATAAGAAAACAGAATGATTAACTACCCAAGAAGCCATCTACTTTGGTGTTAACAGAAGCAGAAAGAAACTTCATGCAAATTGGAGCCTTGACACCAAACATAGACATAATAGCCGCTGCACGCCCATAACGAGTCACCACAAATCATACCCGATGCCACAGCTGGTGCTAGCTCTTTAGCCGACTTCTTGTTTTTCTTCTCCCATATGAAAAGGATCAAACTCCCAATGCACATGTCGATTGCAAAGTAAGCGCCAAGGTAGAATGGAATAGCCATGCACATAGGACTCGGGATAAACCTATATAATCTATACTTCTTTTCACACTTCTTCAGGATAACGGTCAAAAGGTTGAGAAGAATTGCGCCAATGAAGAATCCAATTGAAAGTTTTAGACAATTGTGTGGAAGGGAACTGAAACCTTCAACTCCAAGAAGTGCAATTCCACGATAAAGAGCACCATATGGGGCTGGGTAAGACCCGTGTGGGTCACCTACAGAATATGCACGATAAAAGAACCAAAATACTAATGGTGACATGATGCATCCCATTGCAGTTCCAAGAACTTGGCTAAAAAACATGGAGCGAGGAGATGAGAGAGTAAGGTAACCCGTTTTGAAATCTTGCATTAAATCAGAAGCGGTAGAAACAATATTCATCATCACACCACATGCTGCAAGACCTGTAATTGGCAGAATCATGATGCATGAGTTAGGCTCTATCTCCAACAAGTATAATAGTTAAAATTTAGTACGACATTATTTTATAAGGAAATACATGAAATGGGTCGAATGAGTAAAATGAGGTGAAAGTTGTGCAAAGTGCACTTTTATGCAGAAAAATGTCAAACAGGTCAAAAATTTTGTGCAGAAAAGTCTTTGTGACTTGTTTTAACCCATAAAAAAAGTATTTGTATTGACCAGTCAGACACACATTTTGCCACACGTACCTGCAATGATTCCTCCTTGTTGAAGCCCAGCCCACCCGCTGAATATGAGGATGGCTAGTTTTCCATAGTTGGAAGCTAGTGACCAGTCGGTTAAACCACAACCATAAGCGTTACAGAAGGCAAGAACCGGAGCAATGATGTAGGCTACTACCATATGGTACCATTTTAATTGTGGGAAGATGAAGCGTGGGACTATGACTATTGATATAACGCGAATGCCACGATCCCCTAGTGCAGTCCAGTTAGAGATCTGATCTTTAAGGAAGTACTCATTCCGTCTTTGCTCATCAAAACTAACTGCTTTATTGTCGTCATCAGATGAAGATTCATCCCTTTTTGATTTGTTTTTAATAACCGTAGACAACATTATGATTGCCATATAAACTACATGGAATAGCCCATCTCCAAGCATAGTGGCAACCGCAAGAAATACCTGTGGAACAATGATAAGAAATTTTAGTAACGCTAAATACAATGCTTAGCTAAGTTTAATATTTAGATTATTAATTTAAAAATATAGTATTTGTAAAATAGACAAAATAGTGTTTGTGAGTCATACGTACCCTGTATCCTTGAATACCATGAAGACTGGTTGCTGATAAATCGGCTGAATACCAAGTTCCTTTCTTGGATTCAATGATTGGCCACATTATACCCCAGGACATAATCGCCCCAATAAGTAATGATATGTTAACCATGTAAGGGCATATCATCCCGACACCAACATACGTAGATGAGAAGTCAAAATAGAACCTACAAGACAAAAATACAAAGTTTACATTAAACATTCACTCATGTATGAAGGGATTTTAACCACGGGAGATGCATCACTATAACTAATTATAGACCATTTACCTCCGCCCATGGACCAATAAAACAAGAAAGCAAAGAACTTAGAGATGAATAAAAGAAATAACCTTTGGGCAAAAGCCTTTAGACCGAAGGTGGGAAACTAGCAAAGCCACAGTCATCACCAGCGCAAAACCACTGGAAAATGCCCACACAAAGCTAAAGGAGAAGGACTTGAATAGCACTGAGACTTGCTTCCTGTAACAAGAGGTTCAATCATTTAATAAAGGCTTAGGAGAAAGCAAATGCATTAAAGTTACTATATAACCCGATTGCTTACTTTGCTAACTTAGCGCCTTTTGGAGTGTGGAAGCTATTTATAAGGTACGCAGTAGCAGTTCCACTAGGATAAGTGAGCTTTAACTTCATGATCATCATCTGAAGAATATAAACAAGAATCAAGTGAGTCATATATTGAATAATAAAGTTAGTACTAATGGTAACAAACTAACAGTAAGTTAATTTTGAGACTGAGCCATACCCTTCAGAGGGGCACGATTGAGAAGAGACCAACAAAGCTGACAACAAAGAGATAAGCAATCATCCATCCAGGAGCCAGTTTCTTCACATTATTAGGAGTGTTTCCTGTTTCTAACTGAGACGCAACCATTGAACTCATTCCTAACAAATAACTTGCTGTACCACCTGTTTCAACAAGAAATAATCGTTAGAAAACATGAATTTATACATAAGCATACGCTACCAATATGGCTAATTTTAAAACCAAATTTTGAAGTGCAATGACCACTTTAAAGTTCAAGTTTTCTCATACTGTGAATCATGTTTATATATATACTAGTAAAAAATAAAAAGCCTACCCTTCAGGGATTTGATAATCGCAACCATTAAGGCTATGGTTAACAACAATTTCATGGTTACTTATTTTCAAAAAGCCAGACTTATCCAAGTACCATATGGTTATGGTTAACACAATAAACTTAGATATAAGATCGCAATAAAATAATTTTCCGTTAACCAAATCCCTATCGAAAAACATAGACTTTGTTTGGGATTATTCATTGAATATTACTTATTCAAAACATAAAATAAGAAACCCCAAAACACCCTTAAAATTGTTTATCATTTAGATGTTACCCTAAACCTGCAGGTTATAACTCACATATTATATATTTAGCAATGCTAGTCCAACCCATGTTAAATAGACATTAAATCATGTGAAAAAAAAACAAGAAATCATCAACTTACTACTAAAAGCAATCCCGGAAGAAGCGACAACACAAGTCTGAATAACAGTATTCTCTTGACGCGTAAACGGCTGCTTAAGAAGACCACACTTATTAAGCAAAGCCGTCCACGACTTTAGCATTGCAAATCCTAGCAAACCGGCGGCAACATTTAACGAAGGAATGATTCCAGTGGTGAGGTTAAGCTTGCAAACAATGAAGTTAAAGACGATGGAAAGAATACAACTCGTGACAATGGCACGAATAGTTATCTGGTTTCTCCATGAAGGAACTTCTTGAGTCGAAAACACACGTTCCATTGCTGCTGCTTCAGATTCTTCGACGTCATCGTTATCATCAGGCTTCGTAGGTTTTTCTTCGATCGTCATGCTGTTAAACACGACTCCTTTAATTAAGTTTTTGTTTTGTGGTGACCATGCATGCATGAGCTTGTATATATAGGGATAGGAATAAGAATTATAGTTGAAATATGATTGGAATAAGATATCTGAGTAGAATAAGGAGTTTGTTAACAACCTTGTTTTTCTCTGATTAATAATGTAGAGTATATCTTATAATTTTTATTGATAACGATATTTTAAAATTGAATACATGCGATATTTATATATTTTAAATCTTTAAATTATCAAAAATAGTTTTATGTAAAATTATATAGAAGAACAAGCAAAAATGAAAAAGAAGTTTACAAAAAAACAAATAACTAAAGTATACATGTCTATATATAGAAAAAAAAGCATCAGCACTCGTTAGTATTTTTATAATATTTAGTACATCTGGTTTAACTCAGTCATGCTATATTCGACCCGGGTTTACGCGTTCTAATAAAACCATGGAGTTCTTTGTAGGCGGTCTAAGGTACCGCAGTAAAAGAACCGGCCCTCAACCGATTTTCGTTAAACCGTCGGTCCGCTTTTGAAAACCTTTTAGAATTAAATGCTCACTTAAAACCATACATTTTAATTAAAGTGAGATAATTAAATCGTGCAACAATAATATCTCATATCTACTAACTTAGAGATAATTTTATTAGTTGTAAATGAAAGTGTAAATTTATTTTAGCACCGCGGTGTTTGGGAATTGGGATTGATGTTTTATTTTGCTAGTGCTTGTGCTTAAAAATAAGTACTTAAAAGCTATATTTAAAATAAAATACTTCAGCAAATAGTGTTTGGATTTGCTTATGCTGCAAGAGTTTGTAATTAAATAGATACATACAAATCATGCTAAATATAAGTAGTGATGATATAGCAAAAACAATCTAACTACGACGCATGATGCTTGCAAATAACTAACGAAAAGATATAAGACGAACCTGAGATTTTCTTAAGCAGATTATTGATGCAATTCTGAAATGAATGGTGAGAGCTTTAGGTATAAATTTTGTTGGTGAAGAGCTATTGCTATTATTTTTTTAAATGAAACAAAAGGTGAAATAATTAAAGATAGAGCATGAAGATTTTAATAACACATGATACTAGCAAAGTGAACAAACTGGTTGAGATAGTCGAAAATGATACGAGTAGATAGTGAGCATGTGTAAAGGAAATGCACATAAAAATGACTTTCATTCACAGGTGTAGATGAAAGTTTTTTGTGAAGTATTATGGTGTAGAGTTGAAAGTCTTTATAAATAAAGAATCTTGATGACATATGAAACATTAAAAGCCATTAAAAGACTTTAAGGACTGTAGCGATTTAAAAAGAATTAAAGAAGGAAGGTGACATCAAAAATTAAAAGTTTTAATTTTGTGAATAATATGTATTGTTACAATTAAATAAATGATTTTGCTAACAAGAATCCAATGAGTGTTGTTTAAGCTTATCGTAATTAACAATGTTTTCAAATATGGACTCATTTTATATTAATACATACCTTATTAAAACGGAGTATGTGTTAAGATCATGAATTTATAAAAATTATAAGTTCATATTTAGAAACATTGTAATTTAAAATAATGTTATACAACACCCATTGTGTTGTTTTTAACAAAACCTTTAAATAAAATAGGTAAAACAAGTTGCTTTGCTTTGTCTTGTGCAATTTTTTTTTTTCTTTCCTCAAAATGTACAAAAAAGCAAAAGTATTTTAGATTTCTGGTCCACATGTTTTGTATTTTTAACAACTTTTACTCCTTATTTTACACTTTATTTAGAGTATAACACAGTTTTTTATCAGTTTTTGTTTTATATTTTTTGCCAGTTTAATACTTTTGACTTGTTAAACTTTATATTTTTTGTTCCGCACTTTTTATTTCACAGTTTTATGATACAAACAAAATTATTTAGTAAAGAATAAAAAATAAAATAAAAGAACCAAAAAACACGAGGGATATTATTTGTAAAAATAGGGGAGTCCTAATAACCTATCCCTAACATAAAACCACTTCTGCTTAATATAGAGTAAAAACATATAAATAGAACAAAAAAGTTAGTCAAACACTAGGTCTTGGAGAAACCACTTCCGCTTAATATAGAGTAAAAACAAATAAATAGAACAAAATAGTTAGTCAAACACTAGGTCTCGGAAGGGTGTGTAATAAGTATTGTCGTACAAAATCTTCACTTAAAAAGGGCTACATGTTTATTAGTTTTGCATATAAATATGTAAAATATTAAACATATATATGAGTCATGTATTTTATATTTATATGCAATTTTGTTTTACTTTACGAGTTTATTAAAGCTTATTTATTGTTGTTGTTTAGGGTTATCAAAAACCACTAGACAGCTTTGTCAAACACTCCCATGGATCACACTTATGATAATTAGTAAAGTAATTGAACCATCAACCATTATATTTACATTTTTGGAGAAAAACTTTCGATAAAAAAAATATTATAGAAATGACAATAAAATACTCAGGGCCCGTTTGGTTTGTAGAAGGGTTTAAGATTTGGATTTGGATTTGGATTTAGATTTGGATTTGGTCTTAATTATGAGAGAGAAAAATATAATTATTTAAAATATTATTTGTGTTTTAAATAAATATATAAGTAAAAGACAAAAGAAATATTATTATAAAACATAATATGGCTCACTTTTTGTATTAAATGACATATTGTATATGGAATTCAATTGTATCCTGGCTTCTCAGTTAGTATTTGTACACGGCTGATATTTGTCCTTCACTCCCAATGAAAGAACCCACAATCACCAACCAAACATCAATTATTTACCATCAGTCCTAACCCAATGTCAAAATGTGTCAACCAAACTGACCCTCAATACCTTGCATCCTATTTACATGCCATTTCATTTGTTTTAATGCGACCTGGTAACAATAATGTCCAAGACACCCATTGCACTGGAGGGTATTTCTTGTTTCTAATTTAACTACTAACAAATATTTATTTGGGTAAACACTACGACACTCTATGCAATATCCGTGATAACTATTTCTCTAAAATTTTATTCTCATTCATTTTAACATTGTTTACGGTCAACAGTCATTATAGTAATTAGCAGGGTACCCGCCAACCAAATTTTTTGGCAATATGATCTTATTCGGTCATAATTTTTTTAACAATAATTTTACGAATAAAGATAACTTTAATTAAGATAGTAATGTAATTGCAAGTAGTTAAAATGTTATGTAATTATTAACGCGTTGTCCGGTGACTAAGAGGCGGATATTGGTTATATGACGATATAAGAGCTCGTGCTCATTGACATTAACTGGTAATTGTAACTAATTAAAAGGTTGCGTGATTAGTATAATTATTCTAACCAATAGACCAAAACATTAAAGTGTTAATGTGGATGACATTGTTAAAGTCTGATTGTGCCACACTATCTTCTCTTTTATATTTAGTTGAAGTATGGTTGACGAAAATGTCCATAATTATGTCTTATCTACGTCCAACAATCAAAGAAGACACCGCCTAGTGTTTTAGGAATTTCCTTTTATCACATACCGAACTCACGTTTATATTTCTCGTGTTTAAACAATGGAGGTGATTTACACAATTAATTTTTTTTTTTTTTTTTTTTTTTTTTTTTTTTTAATTTGCATACTCACTATACAAGTTATTAAAGCATGATGTAAATATAGTATAACCGTCGATGTGATATTTGTAGTGTTCAAGATTATTGGGCACATCGGGAGTCCAAGCATACTCTTAAGAGCTTGACTCTCGAGCTCTAGAATTCTTCCAATCGAAATTAGGAAGCTTACTATCGATTAACCCGATCAATCCAATCACCGGGCTTGGGATGGTCAACATATTGGTAATCATACCACCTGACACAAATGGCTTAGGACCTCGGTCTTTGTTGAGAGAGTCGAAGATGATCTTCACCTAAGACTCTCTTCTTACTCTTGGGGCTCCACAAAGATCAAAGACCATGGGATTCTTAGCAATCCAACTATCAAGAATATCTTGAACCTTTTTGAGTTCGTCTTGAAGAGCCCGATTTCTTTTAACTAGTTCGGTGTTTTGAATTTGCAAAGTGATGACCTCAAGCTTAGCTTATTTTAAAAGAAGCGGTTCATCCCTACACTTGTTTAATTCAAAACTTAGCTTGTTGTATTTTGAAAAAGATTCATCTTTGCTCTTCTACGAACTTAAGGTCAACATTAAGATAATTCATGTAAGATCGCCAATCGAGTCATCATCCATAGAAAGTAAGATATTTACCTTCTTCATTGTGATATTGACCCATTCTCCATTCCTGGCATGATTCTTTCCAACAACTAGCTTGTCCTCTTCGAGAGGGCCATCGAAGCACCGACATGCACCATTTCATCATCGATGACACCGCTCTTCATCCCGATCGAAGGTTTCAAGAACAAGGCCTTTGTTTTACCCCGCATGATTGAACACTTTTGTTGTTTCGAGGGACTGGCCTCGAGCAATGCAAGCTTAGCTTTGACTTTCTTATACTTAGCTTCAAAATCAACAGCTTTTGTTTTGATCGATTTGTTTTGAAAGTTTTGATGAGACCGATAGATTTTTGGTTGAAATTTGCTAAAGCCCGAGGACCGATTTGATGGTTTATAAGAGGGTTCATAAATTGTTTTGAAAAACAGTCTTTTGCGAATGACCTTTTTGTGACACTTAAAGCATTGATGTCCTCATTTGCTTTAGCATTTGAAAAGCCTTTGTTTCTTTTTATAAACCTTCGAGAGTTAGCAAGGAGTGCCCTTTCACGAAATTCGGTGTTCGGTCATTTAGGTACCTCACTTAATCTCTCATCGGGCTCATCATCCGAATTTTCCCGAAAATCTTGAACAACATTGTTAGAATAGAAAGCATTGATATTGGTGATGAGGTGGTCGTGGAATTCTTGACTTCCGAGACTTCTTTAAGTCGATATCGTGCATTGATGAGGTTTTCCTCATAGAAAAATTTCCCATAAATTTGTGAAGCTCAAGATTCCGGATATGATTAGCATTCCTAAGTCCCCGAGAGAAATTCAACCACTTCTCGGGAGACTATTGACAAAGCCAACATTGATTTCATGTTTGGACAACTTAACACCATCATTTGATAGTTCATTTAAAAGAGTTTTGTAACGGTGTAAGTTTGAGATGAGTTTCGAGTCCTTAACATCAAGGTATTATACTCAAGTTTCAGTCCATAATCTTGTTTTTCTTGGTATCGAAGGACCTTCATGACTATGAACCGGGTCATCCTGTGTTTGTTTGGCCGTACTACGACTTATAATCGACTCCATAATATCGTCGTGAAGACAAGATATTATGATACTTTTGAGCCTTTGATCCTGGTTGACCGCTCTTTCTCATCCTCGAAGTCTAATGAGCTTCGTGTTTAGGCAAACCTTCACCGTCTTTGGGATAAATGGACATTCATTTATACACTTGATATAATAAGGTTCCATCCAATCAAATAGCAAAGCATACGCTTTTTCCATTTGTTGAATTTACAAACTTCAAGTCCGGGGCAACAATTTGAATAAGCTCCACCCTTTTCATCGACTAGTTGGGGTACATCAATTTCACCATTTTAGGATCCCGATTTAAAAACGTTTAGAGCGGCTTAAAAGCAGTTTATAACCACCTTGCTCGATACCACTTGTTGTTCCCTATTCACTATAGTATAAAAACAGTTTAGTAAAGTAAACAAGACTAATAGTGAATCAATGACCGAAAGGATATAAATAAAACACAAGAGTAATTTTCAACATCATATTCTTATTAGAAATGAATCGAAGAATCGTTACCCTAGTACTTGCGGAACAAAGATTAGGGATTGAAATGACAAAGTGTTTGCAACTCCTCTCTAAGCTCGGGTTATGTCCGAGCACAACTACAAGTGCCCACCGAGCTATCTCGGGGATTGTTGTGTTGGAGGAGTGAAAGATGGCTTCATGTATGTATGTTTTACAATTCACAAGCTTAACCTTTCACTCCATCTCTTATGCTATTAATACAAGTGTGAGTTTTAACTCTTTCTAAGTGACAAACCGACAATATTGCGGAAGACAAATATCGATGTATTTTGTCTCGCTTACAAAGACTATATTAGGTAAAGGGACCAAATCACTTTCTTCATGTCGATCGATACGAGCCTTTTAGGAAGGTTGACTTCTTGAAGATAAGTACTGCCTTAATCGCTTCAAGCATAACCGCTTTTGTCCCGCCCATTCTTCGCCTTCATAGTCTTGAGCCTTCGGCCATTTGTCGTCGGTGTTTGTAGTTGGAGAAGTTTGAGGATTCAGAAGTTATTGTCATCACTTCATCGAATCCACCATCTTCTTCTTGACTCCGCCTTCACCCTTTAAGTTCCGCCATCGAGTGGAGAGACTTCTTCTATGTCTCTTGCCGAAGCGCCCTGAAGATGGCTCACCGAGAGACTATGCACTCAATGACACGTTAGTGTTTAACGGTCTAAGAACTTGGGTTATTTTCTATTCAAATCCTAGATTAAGGGGCTTGGGTCTTTACTGAACCCAACAATCTCCCCCTATTTGGATATACAAATAGCCTAAGTGTTTGATCACTGTAAGTGAGCGAATGGCTTCTTCTTACACTGAATGTACTAATGAATACAATAAGGAACACTTAATATTTTAACAAAACATACATAATTTATTGATAAAATTACAAAGTTCCTATCACTAGTACAAAAGATAGTTCAAAATCATGTCAGTCCAGATGGTTTCCCAATGCTTCAAGCTTGAATTTCTTGGTGATGAGTGTTTCCACTGTCACGATGGTCTCTTATCTTGGCATTTAAGTCGCCACAGAACGACATTTGTAGGAGTCTCGAATTTGAGAGGCCACCGGAATATAGTCGAGCATTGTAGCCACTCCCGCTCGATCGATATCACTCCACCTTTGGAATGCTGGGTTTCCATAGACATCAATAAAGAATAGCCCTCTTCGTGCTTTTCTATCACCGCAACGCTTCTGAACTTAACACCTTCAGCGGTTCCTGTTGCATTCGAGTCCGTGCACTTTTATCTCGAGCTAGAACTCAACCTCTTTCTTTTACCAAAGGATGATTGTGGTTGAGATCCTTGAGGTGCAGCTTAAAGGGTGAATCCCCAGTTGTCTTTGGTCCATCCTCGCCTTTCATATCTTTATCGAGCATCTTCATCGCCTCCTTAACCACCGCATTTTCTTCTTTTCAATTATTGGACCGAGTTCATCGAGTTTAATGATCCCAAAGTCGGTGAATTTTAGGGATCATGAACCTCGAAATGTTCTTTTATCATCGAGTTTAATGATCCCAAAGTCGTTGAATTTTGGGGATCATGAACCTCGAAATGTCTTTATCATCCCCCTGCAGACGTTCATTGCCGATGGTTTAGACACGGGATGATTTTGACATCTGTGATCTTTTCTGTAGCCTTCGCTTGTCATCGCCCAGTTGTAATGCTCAATTACGCTTTGCACGAGGGCTTGATTTCTTCTTTTTTCTTCCAACTGCTTTTTCATTTCACCATTTTTGCCGCCTCGAGCATCCTTGAACTTCCATCTGCTGACCCTTTTCAAGTTTCTTAGCATCTATTCCAATGTTTTGACTTCCTCAACAACTACTTGTACCAGTGCTTCTCTGCTCTTTCTTCCTCTTCAGCCAAGTTTCTTTTCCTTTCCTCCTTAGCAAGGTATGCACTAGTGTTGTGGTGTGAGCGGTACTCGATGTTGCCGATCTTAAAGGGAATCTTCTCGTGCTCGGTGGTGTTGTCATTATGCTTTTCCTTTGTCCCGCACGAAGAAGAAGATGCTACCAGGGGTGGTGTTGTTGTTATTGGTGTTGTGACTGTCAGTGTTGTTGTTGTTGATGTTGGTGGTGGGATTGATGAGATAGGTACAGTGGGATGGTGGTGTTGGCTCCCCTCGGTGTGAACCGGAGTTTCTTCAAGAAGATTCTCCCTCAACCGTTGCCGGAGCGTCGGTGAGGGCAAGAGTTGGTGTTGGTCTTGAGGGGACCGAGCGGCTTGACCCTTGAAGGCCCGATAAATTTCATGATCATGGCTTTTATATCTGAAGTATCTGTTTGAATGACAGTGACTTTTGTTTCCAAATTTGCCTGAGATACTTCCAAAGCAGTCATTTTGGGCCCGAGTTTCCAGGCCAAGGAAGAAGATGCTTGAGCCAAAGTAGCCACCTGAGTATTCACATAGTCCAATGTAGCTTGAATAGACTGGACTGAAGATTGAAGACCCTGAACATTTACAGACTTGAGCATTTCGATAAGTTCAGTGAGGTTGGAGGATTGTTTCAAGCACGCCTCAAGAGCCTTCAAGACTTTAGAGTTGAGCTATTGGATCTTCTTTGACAAATTCCCCGATTTCATCTATCTTAGTTCCTACACCGAAGGTGCCCGAGAAAGTTGGCCAAGTTGTCATCCGCCTGTGAAGAGGTCATACATCGATCCCCGTGCTCATGAACATTTTCATCAAAGGCTTGTACTTGACTTTCAAGTCTGCAGAATCGCACCACCGACCTCGGTGTGTTGTTCCCACAATGTTTGATGACCACGAGTATAGCTTCCTTGAAGCTTTGGTGATCCACGAACAATTGCCTCTCGTGAGTGGAAGAACATTATCAAATCTTTTGAATTCATCGGTGGAGGAAGAGGAGTTTGAGTCATTGTTGTCAGCTAGAATGGTGATACAAGATGCTCCTCGAGATCATGCCGAGGTCTTTGTTCAATTTGAACCTTAGCGCCCACTTCTTCCCCGCCGATAAAATTTCATCATCACCGCCGGCCCGTTCATCTTCGAAAATAGTATCCCAAGAACATCGCAGAATCAACAAGGGGTTGGTGATGGGTTCCATATCAAGTGGTATTAATCCTCCGAGTCTTTGTCCACTGACCCTCGGACACTGGTGGGAGTTTCCCAGGCCTTCTCCGGAGACAGGATTGGTTTTGGTTTTGAAAAGAATAACTTGAGAAGAACAATCAAAGGTTTTGTATCTCTTAAGTTGTGATGAAATTTTTTGTAAAGGTTTACAAAGAAGATTTTTCGTAAAGGATTTGAAGAAAACAAAGATTTCGGGTTTGTAAAGAGATTTTGATGTAGTTTTGATAGCGTAAATCTCTTGTGTGTGTTATAAGGATTTTATGAGGGTATTTATAGGGTGATGAGAGGGTTGTTTGTGCAAGCGTGTGGATTTGTAAAGTTGGTTTTGAAATCGTTTTGAATTTCACATTTAATGCCACCTCCACTACCCGCAGAAAATCCGTTTTCAAGGAAGCGATTGAGTGTACGTAAAGTGCACTTTTGCGTAATAAAATATCCACATGATATTTTATGTGAGAGGGCATTTAAAGCCAAGTGGGATGAGGTAAGTTTTGAGGACCCATGACAAGAAGACAAAGAGACATATATTCCTATATTAAATTTCCATAGTTACCAACCTAGGACATTTAAGTAATCGATACTTTGATCATTTAGTTACTCATTCAATGCTCAATATCAATCGTCGTGGTCCTGAATCATCTTACTCATTCGATGAGAGGATGTTTTGTGGGTTTCGCTCAGGGAGGAGGAACCATTTCGCAGAACTTACCGAGATTGGTTTTCGGATGCCCGACTTTCAATGTCAAGCATTCCCAATTCAACTTTCGTCTCCGAAGGTAGGTTCATCTAAAGGTTTGGTGAAGATATCACCATTGATATTCGGTGGGAATGAAATGGAGTTCTATGTCTCCTTTCATTATGTGGTCCCCGATGAAGTGATATATGATATCAATGTGTTTGGTTCTTTGATGAAGGACGGGGTTGTTGGAGATTGCAATTGCATCGGTGTTGTCACGTAAGATGGGTACCATTTGTAATGGTTGTCATAGTCACCGAGTTGACTTTTCATCCATAAAACATTGGCACAAAGATCCTACAATGACCACATACTCGACTTCACGGTGAAGACATAGCCAACGATTGTTGTTTTGGCACCCAACAAACCGCTTTTCCTCCAAGAAATTGACAGGACCACGAGGTACTTTTTTCATCCATGTTGCGGCCAAGATAATCGTAATCGAGTAACCTTTGAGATCAAACCCCAGCACTTTGGATAATAGAGTCCAAGGCTTGGGGTTCCCTTTAGGTACCGAGTATTCTTTGGCTACAATGAGGTGGGATTCTTTAGATTGACCGATATCTTGCAATTAGACAGACCGAGAAGCGTATGTCCAGTGCGAAGCGTTAGATACATCGGTGAGCCAACAATCCCTCCGAAATGGGTTTGATTGACGGCTTGCCGGTGACATCAGTCCAAGATTGTTAGGAGGGACCATTGGTGTCTTCATCGAGGCCTGATCGGATATCTCATATTTCTTCAAGAGATTTCTTGTATTTCTCTTGAGTGATAGAGATTCCTTTATCGCTTGCCTAATTTGTAGTCCAAGGAAGTATGTGAGTTCACCCATCATGCTCATTTCAAACTTCTTTGTCATCGCTTTTCAAACTGTTTGCAAAGAGTGTAGTTTGTTGAGCCAAAGATGATGTCATCAACATATACTTGGACTAGTATCATATCTTGTTTTGTCCTGTAGATAAACAATGTGTTGTCAATCTTTCCTCTAACAAACTTGTTTTGGATCGGGAAGGCGAGAGAGTTTCATACCATGCCACAGGAGCTTGTTTCACCATAAAGGGCTTTATCAAGCTTCGGACATAGTCGTGAAATTCACTACTCTCAAAGCCGGAGGTTCTTGAACATACACATCTTCCTTGAGTTCACCATTCATGAATGCACTTTTTACATCCATCTCGTAAACTTTGAATTTCATGTAGGTAGCAAATTCAAGGAAGATCCTGATGGCTTCAATTCTTGCAACAGGAGCAAATGTCTCATCATAGTCAATGCCTTCTTGTTGACTGTAACCTTTGGCTACAAGTCTGGCTTTGTTTTTTATGACGGTGCCGTTTTCATCAGTTTTGTTTCTGAAAACCCACTTCATTCCTATGACTATGACATCTTGAGGACATTTCATCAAGGTCATGACCTTTTTTTCTATCAAACTGTTGAAGTTCTTCTTGCATGGTCTGAACCCAGCTTGGGTGTTTTAGAGCCTCGGTGACACTTTTGGGTTCTATATCGATAGGTAATCGATATAGACATTCATTGGTCAAGCTGCAGCTAACTTAGCGACCATGCTTCTAGTGAGCATGCCCTCGTGAGGTTCACCAATGATGTTTACAAGCTCAATGTCATGAGATTTTGACCATTTACTTTGTGGTCTAGGATCCGAACTTGAGGAGGTCATTGGAGACTCGGGAGTGAGTTCAAGTGCATGAGCCATAGAATCATTAAGAACATCCGTTGAGATGTCTTGTTCGAGTTGGGTTTCATGAATCACGGGTTCCCGATCATTTGGATCGTTGTTGCCTATCCCAGCGGGGATGATTGATTATCAATGAATTCAACGACAGTTGATTGTGACGGTTGTGAGGCAAGACATAATATGAGATGTCAACATCGACTTGGTATGAGGAATTGATTTGATGTTATACTCAACAGAGGATATCTTGATGAGTTATCAATTCCTATTTCTTCCATCGAGGTGTTGGTGAACCCGATGCTTTCGAACTCTCATCAAAGGTGACATGAAAGGTTTCCTCAACTTGTTGTCTCCTTGTGTTAAATACCACAAGGCTTTGGAGATCGGTGAGTATTCTTATTAGAAATAAAGCACAAGAGTAATTTTCAACATCATATTCTTATTAGAAATGAATCGGAAGAATCGTTACCCTAGTACTTATGAACAAGACTAGGGATTGAAATGACAAAGTGTTTGTAACTCCTCTCTAAGCTCAGGCTATGTCTGAGCACAACTACAAGTGCCCACTGAGCTATCTCAAGGATTAAGTTGTATTTGGAGGAGTTAAAGATGGCTTGCGTGTATGTGTGTGTTTACAATTCACAAGCTTAAACTTTCACTCCATCTCTTATGCTATTTATACAAGTGTGAGTTTTAACTCTTTCCTAAGTGACAAACTAACAATATTGCAGAAGACAAAATACATCGACAAAATACTGATGTATTTTGTCTCTGTTTACAAAGACTATATTAGGTAAAGGGACCAAGTCACTTTCTTCATGTCAAGATCGATGTCGAGCCTTTAGGAAGGTTAACTTCGAAGATAAGTACCACGCCTTTATCGCTTCAAGCATAACCGCTTTTGTCCCGCCCATTCTTCGCCTTCATAGTCTTCGCCTTCGCGGTTTGTCGTCCGTGTTTGTAGTTGGAGAAGTTTGAGGATTCAGCAGTTATTGTCATCACTACCGAATCCACCATCTTCTTCTTGACTCCGCCTTCACCCTTTAAGTTCCGCCTCATCGAGTGGAGAGACTTCTTCTATGTCTCTTACTAAGCGCCCCGAAGATGGATCACGAGAGACTATGCACTCAATGACTGTTAGTGTTTAACGGTCTCAAACACTTAGGTTATTTTCTATTCAAATCCTAGATTAAGGGTTTGGGTATTTATCGAACCCAACACACACACACCCACACACACACACACACACACACACACACACACACACACACACATATATATATATATATATATATATATATATATATATATATATATATATATATATATATATATATATATATATATATAGTAGGGATCCAGGAGAAGTGACCAAAATCACGCATTTGAGATGCAACGACTTGCATTAGATGCGTTTCTATTCATATAGATGCAACATCTTCAGTTTCGAAAGTTAATTTGATGTATAGATGGTGCAAATTGATTTTCATGATTTCGGCACGTGCAGAGGAACAAAAAAAAGAGAAATCATGAAATGCATCTAATATACGTATATACATCAGATTAAAAGCTGTAAAACACACTATGGTGCGTTATAATGCATCTATGATTATAGGTATGCATCTAATTTAGGTCAGCGCATCTCGGATTTATGGTTATAGTTCTTCTTATTCCTTCTTATTTTAAGTAATCTTCTTATTTGATCCTAACTATATATATATATATACAAAGCAATGAAATATCACAGATGATATTAAAGGTTAAAAAGCATACTTGCTTGTTTCTGAAATATCATAAGTGATATTAAACATTAACTATGTTTATGAAATATCACAAGTGACGCAAATGTACAAATATAGTACGTTGATTATAATATCATCACCTTCAAATATTATTGGTGATACTACACATATAATACATAGCATATTCAAAACAGCAATCAGATATAAAAACAACATTCCAATGCAGTTAAAAACAAAAAGTTAACTAACAACTTCATTAATAAGCAAAATTACAGGAGCTATTAACAAGATTATCAAACATTTTTTTACCCACACATTTCATCAAACACTTGGTGTGCAACATGATAAGAAGAAATGTTAACAACTTGATCCACATCATCATCAACCGATTCAGCAACATAATCAACGGCAACAATATCAATCAAATCTGCTTCCAAAACAAACGATTCATTCAACTTGTTTGAGATTGTTGTTTTGTAGAAACAATTTACAAACTATCTTCATCATCGTCTTCTTTTGATGGTGTTTAAATGATAAACATAAGGAGGAGGAGTTGTTACTAAAAGGTTCATAACAATTTGTTATATATATCTATTTTGTCGACAAACTTGAAGGTTGATAGCAATCTGTTAAACTTATTTTGAAGACAACGTTCATGATGGTCGAGATGAAGGTCTGCAGTTATATGTAGGATCAAGTAGGAGGTGGTGGTGAACATCCATACTTTGAAGAACGACAAGAACATAAAAAAACCTGAGATGGAAGCAAAAAGACTGGAAGTAACAATTTCGTGTTTTTCATTTAAACCTGCTATTAATAGTTACAGTATATGAAGAACATCTTTGATAAAAGAAAGAACAAAAAAATGTTTTCTTTGGGATTGCTTATTCTTGAAGTGTTTATGTGCTTATTAGCAGATAAACTGGGTTCATAAACTAGGTTCATAAACTAGGTTCAACAAGGTTAAAATTTTGAGTCTTTAAAAGAACAAGAAGATTTTGCTGAATGTTCTCTTTATGAGTTTAGCAATCACAAAACTTATGACATTTATTGTTC